>JAZEWT010000014.1:22135878-22153506 GCA_036362905.1 Mordacia mordax | reverse complement strand
GCGGCGGGGCGACGAGGCGACGAGGCGACGAGGCGACGCGGCGACGCGGCGACGAGGCGGCGGGGCGGCGAGGCGGCGGGGCGACGGGGCGACGAGGCGACGAGGCGACGAGGCGAATAACGCAGGGATCCGCGCGCACGCTCATTATCGTGCAAATGGAGAACGCGGAGCCGCGAGTCTCTGCGCGGCCGTTCTCTCGCCGCGCCCCTTGCATCGCTCGCCGCGACCCTTTCGTCGCAACGACGTCGCCCGTGACGAAACGCTTGGGAGCCGTCGGCGGCGTCGACGGCTCCCGGCCGCGCCAATGTCGGCGCCCTGCCGCGCGACGCGACCGCCGCTCCGGACAACGCGGCCGACTCGCTGTATCGACATCCGCTTGCCGGCGCGTCCGCGCGTGCGAGCCAGTGACGATCTCCACGTGGGACGCCGGCTGCTGTGGCTGGCCGCCCCTATCGAGGATGTGCCGTCGCAATCGCTCCATCTGCTACTTTGTGATGTCGGGATGAGTGGTGTCGACAATCTCCCATAACAGGGCGGCCAGGGCAGGTACATGCGGATCTTGTCCTGACTTTCAAACAAACCATCAAATCTTAACCTCTACTTTGTCAATCAACTTCATTTCAGCTTGCAAAGACATGTTGCCGACACAACGTGTAGATCTCACTCGTTATATTGATCTACCGGTGAGGCATGACACAAAGTATACTGGCTAGCAGGGAAGAGTAGACCAAACAACCTCTCCAGCGGGTCTCTAAAACTCTAATGAATGCCCTTCAGCCAGCCGTACGATTACAGGGCTGCACCTTTACTTTCCATGAGCCGTTAACAATGATGTTTACTTCCACTTACATGCAAAGCTCCTTGATTGTGCTCACATCAATGATCCTGTAGTGGAGGTGCCTCATGAACTGTGGCATGAACTTGTCCAGAAACTTCTTGTCTGCGTGCACAGAATTTCCTGCGGACACACAAAACGGCAGAAGGGCTCCGTTATACTCCCAGGCATGAACACAATATTCCGCTGCAACTCCTGAGAGGTATGACTATTGTAATGCAGAGCTTAGCCAAGGGACCTCATTATCAGGACACCCCGGGGATGTGAATGCATTGCAACGAGAGTTAACTGGGTACACACAAGACGTATGTCACGACAGAATGTGCTATTCTACCACACGGCACACCTGAGGCAGTTGTCAGAAAATGTAAAATTTTTCCAAGACTGAATGTACTTGAATGAGGCCCAGGGCCCGGTTCAAGTAATCACACTAATGCTAGCCGTGGCTGGATATCTGTACTCGCGCTGTCGGGTTGGTAAGCACGGTGCGGTAACCGCCACTCCACCACGCCACCACGCCAATGGGGCTCGCTCGCCCGCACAGCGGCGGGCAACGCGGCGGGCAACGCGGCGGGCAACGCGGCGGGCAAGGCGGCGGGCAACGCGGCGGGCGTACGTGGACGCGTAATGGCGAGTGACTTCAGCCGATGCGCCCTTCCGCCGGCCTCCCCCCGTGTCTCCGGGGACCGCTGCCGCCGCCTCTCCGCCGGCACCACAGAGTAATTTAGAGTGCACCATTGATCACGTGCACGCGTTGTCTCATCAAAACAACTACAATTTGTCCGCTGTAACAGCGACCCAAAATTGCTTCCGCTGCACTGCACAGCACCGCTGCCGGCTATTTATCTGCAATTCTTAAATCAACAGGGTCAGGATATAATTTAAAATTGGGATGTGATGTTATCATTTACAATTTTTTTTCAATGACATATTTGCCTATAGGGGGCAACTGCAGTGTGTGTGTGAGGTGTCAAGAACACACTGGATCAGCCTATTATCAATGTTTATGAACATGCTCATTTATAAAACCGATGTAGTCACTATTTTTTATTTAGATTGTGTTTACTGGGCTTATAGTGCCACATATCCCATGTCTCTAATTTTCACAAAAATATTATTCATTATAATATGCTTGTGTTATGACACGGGGAAAAAATCTATTCTCATTCGTCGTCATCAGCCAGGGTCAATCCGCTGCTGGATGAAGACCCTCCCTAAGCCGCCGTTGCCTTGCTCAATGCTGCAATGCAATACTGCGATAAACTCCACCTCGCACCTGCATGCAGACTGTAGTCTCACAAGCATCGTCATAATTTGTGCAATGGCTGCTCATTTATTTTTTAGAATTAAAATTATCCAGTGATGAAGCATCTGGAGAAAGTGCATAGGAACACCCTGCAACAGACCGGCCATTAATACGCTTTCATAATCGTTCAAGGGCAAGACTGCACTCTGCACCAAGAGAGGCCATCTATGCATGTGCGTGTACATGCATGCGTACAAGTGGCAGCCCCGTGGATGACCGTGGCTCCTTTGTGCACTAAGCTACAATTCCTGCAGCCCATGCAAGATTCCTGGATATGCACACTGCGCGATGTGCGTATCCAGGATGTGGGAACGTGGTCTCTGCAGGAGATTCAAATTACTGACCGATGTTCATAGAGACAAAACGTGACGTGCAGCGTTCCATTCTCAAATATGATGAGTCATCGTTCTGTCCACCAGATGCTTCCGAGTACTGTGTTTATCCACCTTCCTGCGCTCACAACACTCCCGTTCCGGCTTCTTCCCTCACACTGCTCGAATCTGTAATTCCTTTCCACAAACTCTTCACATCTCATCTCATTGTCAGAAACCGCTTGGTCCTGTACAGAGTCACGTGGTGAGCCGGAGCCTATCCCGACAAGACACAGGGCGCAAGGCAGGAAAATACCGACGATGGGACGCCAGTCCATCACCGGGCACTGCGAGCAATTTAGTCTGCAAGCCAGTTAACCTATGCAGCAGCGTTTTTTTTGGACTGTGGGAGGAAACCGGAGTGCCCGGCAAAAACCCACGCGGACCCGCTCTTTTCCCAACGTTGAATACAGCCATGCTCGATGTAAGTCATGTGCTGACGCTTACAGCACTTTCAAATGTGCTCTTTGTTGCATGCCGTTGAAGAGTTTTACCCTGTGCTTGGTAACCACGATTTCATTTTTAAAAACGTCACACAGTTGTTGTATAACTTTGAACTCGAATTCACAACTTGAAAGCAGAACGAAGCAACTGGTTCCTGGCCCTTGCCCAGCTGTAAATGTTTCTGTTTATTTTTAAGCGGGGCGGAGGACGTTTCGACTCAGCGTGGCAGGGGAGCATCATTTGACCACAGTTTGACCTCATGAACAGCAGTGATTGAAACACAAACAGCATTTTTAAAGAGACCTCTCACTGTTGCGTGCTCTGAAGTCGGGGGTACGCATTGGGCCCAACCTTGACATTAAAATATAAACAATATGCGATAAGTCTACAATGTATAATAACAACTCCACTCTCATGTTCATCTGACATGTGTATCTTTATACACAAAGGACAAAGATTCCCCATATAGCCTTAACAGACTGTAGGGTCAAGTGCCGTTAGCGAGCACCTATGAAGGTCAAAACGGCACAGGAGGAGGTGGGTGACCAGCACCACGCCCGGCCGCCTTTGTCTCCCTTGTGGCAATGTTCACACACTGCACTGGGTACTAATTTGAGGCGGAGTCACCCGAGGGGAGGTCCAGGACGGGTTCAGAAAATCGTCACTGCCATTGGCCGTGAGCGGGATTCGAACTCGGGTCGCCGGGTTTGAAGCCCAGCGCTGCGCCAAGCGCTGCTCCACCGCTTCCCGCAGCACGACACAGAGACAAGTCGATGCACAGAGCATGCATCTACTGCGGCACACGCAAACAATCACCAGAGTGTCTGTGTTCAGAGGCAACGCTGCTGCTGCTGGATGTTCTTTAGTTACAATAAATTAGTTTGCGGGGGGGACGATGCACAACCTTGCTTTTTTAAAAATCTCACAATATTTATCAAATTGCCCACAGTGCCTTGTGATGGATTGGCGTCCCATCGTGGGTATATCCCTGCCGTGCGCCCTATGTCTGCCAGAATAGGCTCCAGCTCACCGCGACCCTGTACAGGACTAAGCGGTTTCTGACAGTGAAATGAGATCAGACAATATTTCTCAGTGGCTAAACGGGAACAAACAACACAAGAGCAGTTGTATTTACAGAGATTCTAATTGCGACTGTATCTCCACGCACATTACAATGCTGTGGCTTCAGTGAATGACTTGTGTGCCAATGAGTGACAGCTGAAGGGCAACAAGACTTAAACAATGAAGAGAGGCGAAATGTTTACGCACAAAACACCACACGCTGACAAGCAGCAAACCGCAGGTAATGGGATTAAAATGAAACAGCTCAATGGCACGCTCATGAAACAAAAACACGATTAATCAGGCGTGTTATCAGCGTGAAGCGTTTTCATATGCAATGAAATCAGGACAACATATGAAACAATGGTGTATGATCCCTGGCATTAGTTTCCATGGTAATAGGGTAATGATAAGGATTATCTGCTTCAGACAGAGCATCCGTTACATCTTTACACCCCTGGATTATTTTTGGGTCTGGTCTCCACGGACCACTAGGTGGCGCTCGTAGGCCACTGATGGGTCGTCGCTCACTGGTGGAGAGTGGTGGCTTGACATCACATCTTATGTTCAACATTTGAAAGGGTACCCCCAGGGACAGCAATCTCTGTGGGCACGAGGGGACTCTGCTTCTGGCCCGCAAGTGGCAATCGTCTGCCTGTAGGCGGATGGGAGCAGACAAAGTTCGACTCACTTCGATGATGATGATGATGATGACTAACATTTGTGATGCACACGAGCATGTTTTGTGGTCAATATAACAGAGTAATAACTCGGGCGGGCTGTTGAACTAGAACCACACAATCCTGTAACAAGCGGCGAAAGCACAATTAGTGTTCTGCCACGCGACAGCGTACGTTGTTCTGTTAAACGTAACTATCATTACGCAGGCTCACTGGGCACTGCGGAACGCCACTGATGTAAGCTATTATTTCACGTCCTTCCTCTCTGGGGTTTTCCCCGAGAACACCGCCTCTCTGGCGACATTACGCTCATTGTAGAGCGAGAGGGCCTTTGAAGTAGGGAGGAAGTCAGCAACTTCCTGATACAGAGCTGGTCAAAACTCACAACGGCAAGCGGCGCTTGCGCAAGTGGCAGCCAGGCCAGAAGGCCGACACGGACTGGTGACGGGGCAGAGCGATAGCGCCTTCGTCGCTTCTTGCGGAGGTTCGCGGTTTAAATCGGGCAGGCACGGCCGGTTATTACTGCGGGCGTATTAAGGAGAAGCTCCCGGCAAATGGAATAAATCGGGGCGGGCTACCGCGCTGCTCCAAACATCAGCGGTACGGTCATGCGCCGCGTGGGACAGCTGTGCGTGAATGCCCAGGAGGCGGTGGCGTGCAGATGGTCACCTGCCAGGGGGCACACCCCGGGGGGCGTGTGCTGCCGAACGAACGACAGCACCTCATACTCGGCCATCTGGAGGGAGACTGGGCTCTCACGCACCGCCTCCGTCAGCCCAGACTGATGGGCACACACAGAGACAAAGGCAAAGATTACCGTTAGGTAGGCGGCAACACAAATCTACTGCCTTGCGGCTTGATGATCGAGTTTCGTGAAAGTAGGCATGGGTCACGGGGTGGACGTTACAGGGATCAGAAATGAAGTATTTTACATTTTAATTTCCCTGTTGCATGCATCAGGTCAGCGATGGCAAACGAGAGCATGGGTCTGCACATTAATTAACGGTGTACTTACCGAGACACTTTTGATGAAGACTACATTAAAATTCTGAACTGCAAATTTGCATTAAATACTTTGATTCATTGGTAATGCCTCGCTTTACACTTAAGAGATGTCATTTTGCCAGGCTAATAGGCGTGTAAGAGATCCTGAAAGACCATTGGTCAAGCTGGGAAGTCTCCTAGGTGTGCGATTAAAAAATTAAACTCTATGATATATAGTAATAACCTCAAAACTGTCTCCCGGTTTCCTGAAAGCAGGCTTCACGCCACTGACCATGAGTAATTTGCTTTATATTTTCTCATTATTGAAGATATAAAATCCAAGCTTATTAGTTAATACTGAACTTTAACTTGTAAAAACTGCTTTCAGTGGATTTGCTTAATATTTACCTATACATCGCACACCATCAATTGTTGGCATTTTCTCATTTGTGGGTAGACCTCATAAATATTTGCGCTTTAATAAATCTGAAAAATCACCTAGTGTGTGTCTGCTCCGTAGATTATGACATCATTGCAGGGTTGTGCGAGATGGCGATGGCTTGGAGGAGGCCTTTACCCAGCAGTGGATTGAGCACGGCTAATGGTAATTGTGCATATGGAGCCGCTCAGTAGACGTCGCCTCATCAGCATTTATTTGCTGTGGACGTTAGAATTTGCAGATGTTCGAATTAATTGTCGAAAACGACCCAAGGCTGTACTTGTGACAGAAGCTCACTTGCTCATCGCCGCGTGCAGTGACGCAACGTGTCACCGCGACACGTGCGGTCATCGCGACACGCACAGCGGAGAAACAAGCACGACAACTGCACAGGGCTTCTCTCTGCCGCTGCGGTGCCCACGCTGCGTCGCGGCCAATGTGACGGGCAGGGCGGTTAAAGCAGAAATGCAGATCGCACCGGAGATATGTATTTCACTCAAGTTCTCCCACGACATCAGCTGGGCAGGCTCCCACAATTATTTAATCATTATGACGTGGGAAAGGCCACGGTGATCGAGCCACGTCCACGCCAAGTCTTTTTGAGATACAAGCGTCCCCTCCACTCCACTGTCCACTGGGGAGGTTCAGGGCCCGTGTCGTGTTCACCCGTGGAGATGCAATTATTATTATTATTAATAATGCACCGTTTTCTTGTCTCGCTGCTCACTCACAAAACCCCCGACAGAGGGGTCTCCACAAGAGAAGCTCAAGGGAGACCCTCGACAGGCTAGTTGGCCTAATCATCCACCCTGACTCTGAATCCTGGAAGAGGAGGGAGTGCCCTGTGACACAGTGACACGGCTTGATGTGTACGAACTGCGCTTAGGAGCTGCTCTTTCGGGATTGCGCCACGACGTGGGTAGCGCAGTCTCTCACCGACGGCGCTCTCTCCGATGTCGGGTCACGCGCGTGCAGCGCGCTGCACGTGCAGGACCGCGACTACCCCGCGCCAATCCCTGCACGAGTTCCACGTAAGAGTAAAGCTCAAGCCTCGTGGTCTAGTGCCCCTTCGTGGTGAATCACCGAAAGTGTCGAACAAAAGTAAAAAAAAGCTAATGCGTTGATGCATATTCCTTACAAGCAAATGTTTCACCACGAGTTTATGGTGAAGTTTATCAATGCAGGTGCCCACTGGAGTACTCTGCTCATCAAAAAGTGCACGGCTCGCTTTGCAATGTTATTTGCTTCAAGCCACTGGAGCGTGGCATTAGTTACAGGACCAAACCTGCCAGGTTCTAAATTCAATTTGCCTTTACCATCTCTCCCTCTCACTTCACACCAGAGCTCCATAATAAACACATTCATCACATTGATTGTATACCCAGTGCTCAAATAAATGTCTATTTTCTACACTCTTGGAAAATAATGTTTATAGGGTACACACTACATAAGCCAATTACAAGTTTGGAGCATCAATATGTAAACCTTTGCAATTCCCCTTAAAGCACGACTGACGATGTGATATGTTCATTATGGAAAAATTACTAAAGTTCATCAAAATACGGTTTAAATTTCCCAAGCACATGGGGACTTTAATCGCCCATAAATTCCCATTACAAACCCCCTCCTCGTTTCCGTTGGAATTCTCTGATGACTGTGTAACCACTGAACAACTCGGAGACCCTTCTGATGGCGATACCCTGCAGCATCGATTATCAAGTCGTTTTTTTAACGTCGCAAAAAACCCCCAATTCCCTTACATCCTTTATGTATTAGCACGAGTCGCTTTCGACTCACTCACAAATAAACCTGCAGCGGCAAAAAAAAGATCTCAAAAAACTGCTCCGAGTGACGCTCATATTTATGTATTATTCCAGCCCATTGTGGAAACTTTTTTTCTCCACCGATATTCATTACTTATATTTCTGTCAAAATAAAATATTACTTCTTTCATGCCTGGAGAGTTTCTCCCTCTGCCATAATTTGAAAACATTACAGCCAAGCGTGCAACAGCAACCACTTTCAAAACCTAGGGAGCAGTTCATCACAAGCAAGTGTTCAGAAGAACATTACTCTTGGGCTGCAGGTCATAATTTCAGGTCATCAGTAAAACTATTCCCCAAACATGTTACTGAATCAAGCAGCCCTCGGCTCATATACACCCTTGGTTTCATGGACGATGATGACTCCAACTCCAAGCAAGAACGCTTGCATCAGTGCAGATATTTCAGTTGAAATGGTGATGTTAAAATCCCCAAATATCTATCGCGTATTCCCTCCATCATCTCATCTCATTGTCAGAAACTGCTTCGTCCTGTACAGGGTCGCGGTGAGCCGGAGCCTATCCCGACAGACACAGGGATATACCCACGATGGGACGCCAGTCCATCACCGGGCACTGCGGGCAATTTAGTCTGCAAGCCAATTAACCATTGCAGCAGCATGTTTTTGGACTGTGGGAAGAAACCGGAGTGCCCGGCGAAAACCCACGCGGACACGGGGAGAACATGCAAACTCCACACAGAAAGGCACCCGAGCCGAGATTCGAACTCGGGCCTTTCTGTGAGGCGACAGCGCTACCCACTGGGCCACCGTTCCACCCTCCCTCCATCATAATTTCTGCAAATTTGCGATGGCTCAGTCTGTTCTGACCCAGCTTGTCCAAAAATGGCTTGAAGAAGCTGTGCCCAATTTGTACTCTTGTCATTCATGCCTTCAGTCCAAGAGCCTCTTCTCGATCATGCATCAACGCCTTCATCCACTGAGCCGTTCACCCTCACCTTTCTCCTTTAATAAAGACCAGGCGTATCACTTGACTCCGCTTCTCACAGACAAAACCAAAGCCCACCGTACCTCTACCCAGTCTCAACTTCCACCCACTACCGCAGAAATTGTGCCCTCTCTTACCCTGATCATAAAACTTCTGGAATTTTCCGAGTGAATGGAATGTGATGTTTCTTCATTAGTACCAGATCTCGGTCTATAAACTGTTTCTTGGACCCGTTCACATCCAAACTCATCAGGTGAAACTTCTAATCCCTTGCCAGCTTCATCACTAATCTCTTCAACAACTCACTTCACTCCGACATCATTACCCCACTATTCAAATGTGCTACAATTACCCCTCTGCTAAAAAAAAACGGCCTCGATTGCAACATTCCTGATAATTATCACGCCGTCTCAAATGTACCATTCCTTTCTAAGGTCCTTAAACGTGCAGTAGCCGTGCAACTCTGGAAACACGTCCTCAACAATGACCTCCTCGATCGTTTCCAATCTGGGTTCAGATCCCACCATAGTAACGAAACCGCTCTGGTCAAAGTAGTTGATGATTTCCTCGTCACTGCTAATGAAGGCTTGTCACAAGCCTTCATCATTGATTTACAGTCATTACTTTAATTAACTGATATATTATGTTGCTCAGATGTCCTTCACTCCATATCGCTGTACAGCTCTTTGTGATCCTCAGCTGAAAGGCGCTTTAGCAAAATCATTATTATTCACTGGCAATTACACTCAATATTATGTACAGATGTTACAGCAAGATAACCATTTATTTAGCCAAGAAATTATTTCTAAAACTCAAGATTGTTTCATAAGATACAAGATACTGAACGATTCCTTAATGAGCATTACACATTCACAACTTGGCATTGAAACGTCCACAGCCAAACAACTGACAGTGACTCTATTGTGGTGATCTCTACAAGGATATTAAACTGCAGCGAACTCTCAAGTGGAATAAAAATAACGGAATCTACACTTGTGCCAAGCACGCCGCCTAAAATAGCGAACATTAAGGACATTATTTAAAATTAAAAACCCTTCCTGGATTAGAATTCTGATTTATTTGGGCCTGTCCTGATGCTTGACCCAGTTGTAAGCAAAACGTCACGTACCCAGTTAATAAAGTTGGCTGTGAAAAATGTCCTCGAACTGTATCAATGTGGTGGAATGATGTAGGTTTTCACGGCTCGATGCAGGATAATTGCTTCCAAAAGCTGCTCTTTCGGGATAGCCGCGTCGATCGCAACCCCGCATAGAACTGAGCAAGAGCACACAAACGTAAGTCAAGAATCGAACCCAGGTGCCCTTCTTGCTGGGCCGCAAAGCCTTACTGCTGCACTACCTAGCGGCGCGGGCAGCCGCGTGTGGCAGTGCACAGCACCTTGCCGTGATGTTCCTTGCACCAAGCGGACATGCTATCGAGCAACTCGTCCGGCTGGTGGATGATCAGGTTTGGACCCTGCACACGCACGCGCGCGCACAGACACGGCAAGAGAGCCGCGCGTGGAGTGAGCACTTACGCAAGCAAGTGTACGTTTACATCTCGAGTACGGTCTCATCTCGAGCACTCGTGGGATTTAGCATTTAAATTCACCTTGAAAAAAACATATTGGACGGGTGACTGAGCAAGTGTTGTCTGTTGTACAATCACATGCAAAGTCAAAGTGATTCCCTGCTCGAAGGACAATTGAAATGGTGCCGGTTGCCTGCTTGTCACTTGTACGAGTGGCGGAGATTCCACATTGCTATGATGGGGTGCTGTACGATGGCTTTCTGGGTTGGGACTGGCGTGACAGTGTGTGACACACACTGGAGCGGTGCGAACGCCCGTCACCAGCCCTGCGTGGATGGAGACGGTGGATCACGCAAGCACCATCACCCAGCACAGGAAGCAGGTGTCGCACCTATCCCTATTCACATCTCAGTGTCAACACATCATCACCGGCGTGAGAAAACATCCCGTGCGTTATCCTGAATAAAAGGATCTGTTGTTTGACATGACATGCTGCGTGGACGTAACGATCCACACACTGACCCTGCCAGCCAGAGGTCGCTAGCTCAATCTCTTTCTGGGACATTCAAATCAGTGGCCAAGATTCTAAAGCCCACCCACCATCCCTCTCCACCCGGCAGTAGAAATGGATTTATCAAACCTAGTCGAGAGGCAGGTCGTGTATGCTGGGGTAAAGCATGGATGCACACCACCTTTTCAAATACGTCTTTGTAACTCTACGGTTAGAGTTTTATTTACACATATATTGTCGCTGCAAGTTAATTTTCCCTCTGGCTTTTTGCGCTGTTATGGTACTCAGGTTGGAGGTTTGTTGTGTCGCAGGAATCCAGAATCTAGAGCCTGCAAGCTCACAGGGTACTTTCTGTTGTAATGATAAACATATATCTAGTGTCAAGAAATGGGAGCCAGTGTCAGAGACAGACAGGAACCAGTGTTATAGACAGAGCCAGTGTTAGAAACAGGAATCGGTGTTAGAAACAAGAGCCAGTTAGAGATAGGAGCCATTGCTTGAGATAGGGGTCAGTAATAGAGATAGGAGCCAGTGTTAGAGATGGGAGCCAGTGTTAGAGATGGGAGCCAGTGTTAGAGATGGGAGCCAGTGTTAGAGATGGGAGTCAGTGTTAGACAGCATCTCGTGTTGTGCCGCAGGCATCCCGCATCCAGAGCTTGCAAGCTCGCTGGGTGCTTTCGGCTAGCAAGGATAAGTTGACCAAATATGCTTTAGGTAACACCTCTAGAGGAGGCCCCCTATCTCTACTGGAAGCCCTTCCATAAGCAGCAGCTGAGGCAACCAATTGCAGGGCTGCACCTTTACTCATCACCCATTATTTGAAGCAGTCTGGGCCTGACTGCATCAATCACGAACACACAGGATGTGTGCAGCGGTCATTCATTAGCAGCAGTGGCAAGAGAAGCAGAGCATGGAGGAGTGTTTCACATTCGATGGAAGGTGCTGGTAAAACTCTATAAATTACCACATTACAAGCACAGCATTATTAATATTAATATTTCTCAGAAGCTCGGAAAAAAACACCACAATTTTTATATTCGCAAAACTGATGGTTCTTCTTTAATGAGCGATTTCTGTCGAAATTTGTAATAAAAAAAGGATATAAAGAATTCTTTAACGTTAACGCCATCATGAATAGCGATGAAGGTATTTCATCAAGGCGCCGTGTAATTATACGTGGCGCATGTGTACACGCGTACAAGCGCGGTTCCGTGTTCCGCACAACACAGGAGGTTACGGAGCCTCCCACGCGGCATGGGACAGGGTGTTCCGTGCGTGCCGCGCGAGGTCCCTTTCAGCATTGCTGCGTTTTGTCACTGAACGCAACCGCGATGATGACGGAACACAAATATCCGCAGACTACTACGTCTCAAGGTGTCGTGCTCTGGTGGGATTAAAAAAGCAGTTTTCTCAAATTAATTCCATGTATGGATGCAAAGGTCTTCCCAAACGTTGTACATTTTGTTCACTTGCTAATGTGACCTTTGGGCTGATAGAATCTGGCCTTTCAGAAACACGGCGAGTCCGTGGGACATGCCAAATGAATTTCTGCACAGATGTCCTCTCCACTGAATGCTGCCAGGAGAATTGAGCATTTCTGTGGCAATGCTCTCTCCCATCAGGCCACTTACCACAGGGCAGAGCCAATGACTAGCAAGCTTATTCCAACTCTTCACCTTTATTTAAAATATATATTGAGACCATTAATTCAAAGGTATTAATATTTCCATACAATTAATGATAGGTAGAAGGCAATGAAATATAATAGTTCAGCAGCCAATATAAATTCCTTTTACCAACATGCATTGGCCAACATGGTGAAGTATGGTCATACCCCTCCCACCATGGTTTACATATCTTAACTATGGACTCCAGTTGCGAGCAGCTCTCTGTCCACCCAGCAGCCATGAAGTCTGTGAGTCTCTTGCCAGTGTGTGTGTGTGTGGGGGGTCTCTGTGCAAGTCTGTAGGTCTGTGAGAGTCTGCGGGTTTCTGTGCGAGTCCGCGGGTGCTTGTGCGAGTTTATGGGTCTCCAGGAGGCATCGGATGGGCAGGTGAAGAACCGACGGGTGCTAAAAATTACTGGGTAATGAACGGGACGCCATCTGGAATTCCCTACTCCACTGTCAATAAACCATGCTGCAAATGAGTCAATGGGGGACGGGGGTTGACAATTCTGCTGTGGGAAGCCCACACCTCTAGATTTTAAAATTCATTCCATTATTTAGAGTGGGTTTCCTGATTTAGAATACCGGATTCAATTTTAATGAGTGGCACAGCCCTCTATATAATTCACTGCAGAGTTCCATTGATATAACCCATTTGCGGCACGAGCAGGTGCCCTCCCCAGAGCGAAACGACTATAAATTCAACAAGGTTAACACGCCTCTACCACACCACCGACACGAGCACAATCGTACTCCCTTCACATTAATCGCCTGCCTTTGCAATGCTTCCCTGGAAAGCAATTTCATGCACACGAGACACCAATCTATGCTCAGTAATATCTGTACATGGGTCATGGCGAGACTGTGGGTTGGTAATGAGCACGCATTTAGCAGCAACTGTTCAAACATGGAGGGCGTTAGTGGGACACATTAGACTGTGGTTGCATGTAAACCTTCGATATGGCAGCGGGTTGTTATCGGCTGATGAGTTAAGCCGGGTATAACCCACATGCAGAGTAAAAGAGAACATACACGCCGATTGTGAGCTGCTCTTAAACACATGCAACAGCAATTACCGTAAATAATCAATAATGCATTACACGTGGATCATTAGAATGCTGCTCTGGCACGAGAAGCGGCCACACATGTCTGAATGCTGTAGGAACGAGATGCGCCGCGGGGATGGTAACTCACTTGCGCTATGATGTTAAGATTGGAGTCGGTGATGACACAAGCGATCTCAATAATCTGATCCTTGTCGATGTCCAGCCCTGTCATCTGAAACACACAGGCGCGCGTGCGCGCACGCACAACGGACATTCATTACGTTGGCGTGATCCTGGCTCAGACTGCCCGCCCATGCCCTGCTCCGTTGACTCTGTGAGAACGGCCACGGCCTCCGTGCCAGTCGGCGGTCGCTGACCAGGAGACGGGACCTGGAGACACTGGATGCTTCGAACGCGGTGGGTTGTCAGCCCGATCACGGGGGGCAGCGCTAGAAAATGAATCCTTTGGAAATTATTGTCAATTACGCGGGCCTTAGGCGTAGTGTATTTGAAAGGCGAACCTGAAAGCACGCATAATGTTTTTATTCTTTGTGGTAATTACTAGAACTGAACTAATAATTAAAAGACTAATCACGAAGCCTTAATGCAGCCTCACAGAGATCACAAGGGTGCCTAATAGGAGGTAATGTTGTGCTCGAGCCACAGCATGCATTGCCGAGTTGAAAGCGTCGATGCATTTTTTTCACCTTTTGCTCGCGGTCCAAAACTGTGCCAGAATAAATTAGGTGCAAAGAAACATTAAGGTTGGGGCTTTGGGTTATCTATGGTTACTGAAGTGATACCACAGCCATCTGTTTACCCCAGATGGTAGCAGAGGCCTTCAATGCAAAGCACCAGAGCAAAAGTTCTCTCTTTTTTTACCCATTGTTTCAGGACATACAGGAACGATTCTATTTACAGAGGGCCAAGTAGCCCACACTTTAACATATTTGCTGTACTATCTGCTGCCAACTGCTGAAGGTGTCTGACTGCCCCATCTGTGCGATCAACCAACTACAAGAGAGACCCACGTGCTCAGATGGTTAAGAGTTAACAAGCTATACACCCTCACTTAAACACAGAACATGAACCACTTTAACCAGCATTACTGCAACAAAGGATGTATAATTAATCACTCCTGTGCCACAGCCTGTAATGCATCATATAAACGGACACGATGATGCATTAATAACAACAGGCTTCATGCCAAATTGATTAATGGAGTAGTGGTCATGAGCTGCAAGTTAACACAATTTATAATGATGCTGTGGTTGGGTGACCAGAGATCAAAGGGCTGAGCCAGCCCCACAGAGGACCTGGATGCAACCCATGGCAGCTGCCTGTGATTAAACGGAGTTCTATAGGCCAGCGGTTTTCAACATTTTGCACCGCAAGGCTCACTTGACCCACCGGGTCTGGTCTCCTCGGACCACTAGGTTGCCCCTGCAGCCCACTGATGGTTCGTGACCCACAAGTCGAGAACAGCTGTTCTAAATTAGTGATCTGATGGTGTCCACTTGGTCAGTAATGATCGCACAAAACCGAAATGTACGATGTAGTTCTGCAGTGAATCACGACAAATGCCCATTCTACGAATTAAATTGCCGTGATTGTGCCGTGGTCAGAGCGCCGTGCTATGAACCTGGAAATCTGTAATCGATTCCCAGTCATGACCAATATCAGTGGCAATCAATACCTGAACTCACACTGCCACAGTAAGAAAAAACAATCTTATTACCGACACTGTGAAGGGCATTCATCCAGCATTGTACCTGCAAAGGGTTAAATATTCTCAATATTATTACATACCAAGGATAATAATTCACGGTGCTTGTTATAGCCTTCACTTCCGGCAACGGTTAAAACACAACGTCATTTTGACAACAGCCACTGACAGTGGGACAGAGGCAGGGTTATTGTCAGCGTGCAGCACACGATGGACGCGACCGTGTGGCTGGGAACAGCGGGTCACCCTCTCGTGAACGTTGCTGCGGGCGTACAAGGGTGGCGGTGCACACGAGCCAGCGCTGCCATTTGCGAACATTTGTGGAGACGCGCGCGCCACCTCCGCAGTGAACGCTACCCCCGCCGCTCAGTGACAATTAGCAAGGGTACCTAAAGAGAAAAAGCGGACGGCGCTATTATCGCCAACCTTATACCGCGTGAATTTACCATAGCAAGCCTGTCGGCAGCCCACGCAGCCGCGAGCCAAGAGGTTCTCACAAACTTGTCTCGATTACCCACTGAAACTAGAAGGAGCGAAGGAATAGATTGTTAACAGGGGCTAATTAAAATACCGTGACTCACGATGAAAGTAGGTGACAGTCTGTATGAGCAAGACTCTTTGCAGGAGAGGTTATTTTAGCTGAAATGTTTCCACCAAGCATGGTGTTCACATCATTTTTGTTCAAGAAAGAGTCCTGCCCGTGGCACCTTCCTGTGTGGAGCGTGTGTTCTCTCCCGTCTTCTGCAGGAGTTTCCGCCAGGTTATTTGGTTTCCTCCGATAACATCATAATATATAGGAAGCAGTGTCTGGCGGGTTGGCGCCAGCCGACCCCCTGAACGACTGCCCCCACCCCCCGCGGTTTCCTCACTCTGCCTCCATATCAGTGTCTCGTCCGTGACCAGACAAGGAATTTGCGTCCGTTATAAATTGTGTCATTATTATTAATGTAGCGTCGCTTACAATGAAGGTGGACTATGTGTTTGTAATTTTGGCTAACTTTTTAAAGTATTTTTATTATTCACCAGACGCCTTACATCAACGGTTCTGCCACCACCGCAGCAATTAGCTCACACTGTGCCCAAACCTGTGTAAAGCAAAACCCTCCTCACTATTGAGCCTGGGCATGGATGATGCTCAAGCAGAGAGCATTCGATTGTTAGCTTTTACCACGGCAAGAAATCAGAACCCCTTCGAAAATCCGTCACAAGAATCAATGTCGCATTAACGAGTTACGTTAATCCGACATTGATTTTACGCACAGAAACTAATTATAGCGATGGTGCCGTGGCTAGTACAGACTTGAATATTTAATAACATTAGTAGCAGATGGTTAGTGATATGTTTAACCATTCTGTGGCCCCCTTCACCATCATGTAGTGACCAGCACGGTAAAGTATGGTAAAACAAACCATGCCAAACACGGTGTGACGGGCCCTCATCCAGCAGTGGATTGACGAAAGGTTACGTTCATGATGAAGTAATGACCTCTCGTTTCACAATGCAACGCATATTCACGTGACTATGATAAAGTATGTACCAGAAAAAACACATCATAGACCTAGAGAAAGCCCATTGTTTCCTGCATGGGAAAACCCATGATACATTTAAACACGGACCTCAGCAGTCTAAACGCGCGTGAGATTAAGACGCTTCAATGTGATTAACAACACTGGCCCCTACTGGCAGATTGTGGAGTTGCCAGATTATGGCTGAATTACTTGAAGCCAGCACTCAATTCTACTCTTATAGTTGAATAAATATACGAATCTGTACCACGTTACTGATATTCGAGACCCTTAAACGACTTCAGATCATTAAATAGGTGCTTAGGCAGGACATATCACTATAAAGGCAGATAATACAGTGGCGTTATGATTTTTTCCGGTGGTAATCATTTTTTTGTACTTCTGATTATGACTACAATAACATACAAGATTATGACTGCATGCTATTCAAAGCACAGCGCACACTGCAAGGCGAACATTTGACGCATCCGTCAAAACGGAGGTTAAAGTCAATCCACCAGAGTTTTGTAATGCAATATAAATCGTAATCCATCCACACCTCCGGTCCTAATTCACTAAAATGTCAGGCGGATTAGATTTATTGAACTAGCTTCAAACTGACGCTCCTATGGGTATCCAAAGGCTTAACTCGATGCAGCGAGCAGTAATTTCCCCCCACAATATAGCCGATTGATTCCTCGTAAGCTGACTTCATTTGACAGGAATGTCCCCGCCTATTGCTGACATTTCAC
>JAZEWT010000014.1:22108598-22121502 GCA_036362905.1 Mordacia mordax | reverse complement strand
TCTCGCACGTAGCAGGCGAAAGGTCACCGCTAATGAGTGACGAGGAACCGATCGACACGGATCATTACGTCTCATTTTCACTTACGTGAAAAAAATGACTTCAAACGAGCAATGAGGATTCTAGAAATGACGAGACCTGCCCACGGCGTGACTTCTCCAAAAGTCACGAGTCTGCTGGACCCTGCGCAGCAATGAGCAGGACGACCATATGTGACTCCCCCCCCCGTAACTGACTACAGTATATATCTCGCTACAGTACACACAATGTTTAGCAGGGTTAGAGACTGGCAGAAAGAATAAGATTTTGACTGCAGGTGCAGAGGTTACCAACTGCTTCGTTAAGATCGCTAGCAGCTCCCTTTCTGAATCAACGTTCCTTGCTGCTGCGTCAGTAGACAACTGTTACAAACAGCCGTTTATATTATTGCCTACAATTTAATTATGTACGGTGTCCTTGAGTGCCCAGAAAGGCGCCTTAAATAAAATGTATTATTATTATTATTATAATCAACAATACATTGCAAAACTCACGGTCGATTTACAGTCAATACAATGCTCGTAGTCGGAACAATGTTTATATTATTACTGTAGCGAACCTTGTGTACTTAGAGGATGAGAGCGCAAGACGGGGGGGGGGCGGCCAGTACACAATGGACGTAACAGCTATGGCCAAGGGACATTAGCTTTACGTGACAACCCGAGGCAGTGTGTTCCGCGTGAGGTTCCTTTACGAACTCGCCTATATAGCGACCGTGACTGTCACGGCCGCCCCTGCTAACTGGGAGCCACCGTGACTATCACAGCCACCCCCGCTAACTGGGAGCCACCGTGACTATCTCGGCCGACGAAGGGCGCAAGGCGGGGGAATACGCTATATGGGACGCTAGTACATACTGAGCAGGGAATTTAACCTAAGCTGTAGCGTGTATCTGGACGGTGGGAGGAAACCGGAGTACTCAGTGAAAACCCCCACATGGGCACTGGAGGAGAGAGAGAGACGCAACCTCCACACAGAGAGGCACCCGGAGCCGCGAAGAGAACCCGGGTGCTTCTTGCTGTGAAGCGACAGCGCTGCTCACTGCGCAGCCAGCCGTGTGTCACAGCCAGTGTGTATTCAGTCTGGAGGGAGCCGTTATTGAGCCATGTCAGCGGCTGTTTGTAACAGTTGTCTACTGACGCAGCAGCAAGGAACGTTGATTCAGAAAGGGAGCTGCTAGCGATCTTAACGAAGCAGTTGGTAACCTCTGCACCTGCAGTCAAAATCTTATTCTTTCTGCCAGTCTCTAACCCTGCTAAACATTGTGTGTACTGTAGCGAGATATATACTGTAGTCAGTTACGGGGGGGTGGGGGGGAGTCACATATGGTCGTCCTGCTCATTGCTGCGCAGGGTCCAGCAGACTCGTGACGGGGAGTCACATATGGTCGTCCTGCTCATTGCTGCGCAGGGTCCAGCAGACTCGTGACGTTTGGAGAAGTCACGCCGTGGGCAGGACTCGTCATTTCTAGAATCCTCATTGCTCGTTTTAGGTCATTTTTTTCACGTAAGTGAAAATGAGACGTAATGATCCGTGTCGATCGGTTCCTCGTCACTCATTAGCGGTGACCTTTCGCCTGCCACGTGCGAGACGTAGCCAGGTGTTACTGACGAGGTCGGCACGGTGAGTCGGACTAGCTGCTGCCTCACAGCACGAAGACCTAGGTTCGATTCCCGGCTCGGGCGCCGTTCTATGTGGAGTTTGCATGTTGTATGTGGAGTTTGCATGTTGTATGTGGAGATTAGATAACAGACTGAATGATTGTCAGGTTATTGATGATGCCTCTAACATGGGAGGTGAAGTGTCGCGAAGGAGGAGGAGGAACGCTCGATACGGCTCTCCCGAGAGAAAGTCTAAAATATAATTAATAAACAAACCACTCTGTGTAATCTTTTTTAAATTGACTAGATTAACAAATGAATAGAGGCAGGGACCATAATGTGGCCACCGGTAATGAACCCACAGCGGCCCAGCACCCTTGTCATTTGAAAGCTGTAGATTACTTTCCGCATTCTCTTTAGACTGATTATCGGTTCCACATTTATTGCTCACTACAGCTTATTTTATTTAAAATAAATAATATACTTGCTAGCATTAAAGACTGCTCCCATGTTTGTATGATTGAAGAGTGTATCAGATCTCTTCGTTACATGTGGAGACGTTTAACTGGCCGATAAGGTTGACTTCTGTCGTTATCAATGAAATCCATTTTTGGGTCAGGTCACGTAAAAAATTACAAAATAGTGTCGTTTAACCCTCCACCACCCGACACGGCCAATCAGCAAGGGGTTGTCACGTGAACAGAAAACGCGCCAATTCCTTTACAATCTCAGCCCACCGGTGTGCTGAAAAGCGACCCCACAATATTTTACAAAAGATATATACGACGTTTCGCTGGTAACTACTGGGCGGGCTGATCTGATTCGATCTGCCCGCCCAGTAGTTATCATCGAAACGTCATATATATCTTTTATAAAGTATTGTGGGGTCGCTTTTCAGCACACCGGTGGGCTGAGATAGTGAAGGAATTGGCGCGTTTTCTGTTAACGTGACAACCCCTTGCTGATTGGCCGTGTCGGGTGGTGGAGGGTTAAACGACACTATTTTGTAATTTTTTACGTGACCTGACCCAACATGGATTTAATTGATAATATTGGTCACGAAAGCCTTCGAATTAAAGTAACCAACGTCTATCATTGTATATAATGAATCGATCATACCCCTAACCAGACATGCTTCCGGATCTCAATTGTGCTGTGCTGACTGTCTGCAGGCCGGGCCCCTATGCAAGGTGGTGATTCCAAAGTCAGTGCCTGACGTGTTCAGACTCAAAGCGTTTGTCACGTTCAAGCACGTGGAGTCAACCCCGTATGCTCTCACTCTGCTTCAAGGCATCATGCTGTATGGAACTCCGTTGCAGCTCAAATTCTACCGCGGCAAGTGTCACGGCTTTCCTCAAGCACAAGCACAAAGATCTCTATAGAGGAGACTTAACGCATACATAGTACCTACATATGAATAGGAGTCACACACGACACACACAGCGCCTGAGGATGCTTCTGACGTGTGAGGCGAAACGTCACGATGGGGAGAGAGGGAGCGATCGACGCGGCTGTCCCGAGAGAGCAGCTTTTCGAAGCAATCATCAAACGCATAGATCCCCCGTTTTGCCTTAACGAAAGGTCAAATGCTGTCAGCGGGCACCTATGAAGGCCAGTATGGGTGGCCTGCACCATGCTCGGTCGCCTTTGTCTCCCTCGTGGTCATGTTTACACACCACACCAGGTGCTCATTAAGGCCTGAGTCGATCTAGGGGAGGCCCAGAACTGGTTCATAAAATCCATCACTGGCGAGTGGGGATCGAACTCGGGTGCTTGGGTTTGGACCACAGCACGCTTAACCACTACCCTATCACTCCCCATTCCTCAAGAACAACACCACAATCTCGTGTATATTATAAAAGGAAAATTCATGGGTTGCTGTGCATCATTATGGTTAGACTCAAATATGAACATAACGTAGTTCCCTCTCCGGTACATGCTTGAACCTTTTTTTCCCCATAATACTATGGGCGTTACGGACTGTTAGTATCAACCCACATTTGTTTTAGCAAGGCTGACTCAACTGTTGACCGACAAGTTTCAGTGTTGCTTGTTTTCATCTTTAGTGTGCGGAGTAGTGAGGCATTGATTAAACAAAGCCACTTACATCTTATCGAACATCAGTAGTGGATTAGAGATGACAGGCAGTAAACATGTCATTTGTAATCCCCTCCCTACCATGCTGAATTTTATTAACAGCTTATGGCCAAATTACCCAAACGAGTCATCGTCTCTCAGAAGCTACACAGTCTTGAACCTGGGAGACGCCAAAGCGATGTTGCAAAGTGCAGTTGGGCTATATGGCAGGTCGGGGAGGACAATGCACAAGCCATCATACTCTACTTATATGCTCCCCACATTTACCAACCCGCACTAACGACTATGGGGAAGCATAGTCAAATGAACTCGTCGACGTGTACGGCTTGGGGAGGCCCTCATCCAGCAGTGGATGACAAAGGCATGTCCATGTGCTTGCTTGACATGAATCTAAATGATTGACTAACAGAATAGACCAACAAAGACTCTTTCAAATCCAAAGTTAAATATTTTCACAGCCGGTACCGTTGCTGTTAATATTTACAATGTATGGTAACGATTTAAATGTTCATGGCTGTGTGCCAGTTTTACCCATATTAGAGATCATTAACAATGGCCAGTCTGAGTTTTCATTAATTTATTCATTCTCAATACCCACTTAATTCTATATAGGGTCGTGAGAGGGTCGGAGTCTATCCCAGCCGACAGAGGGCGCACGGCGGAGGAATACCCAGGATGTGACGCCAGTACATTGCAGGGCACACTTTTTGAGGCAAATTACTCAGCAGGCCAATTAACCGAGGCAGCAAGCGTGTCTTTGGATGGTGGGGGGAAACTGGAGTATTTTCTTTATGTAATCCAGCCACCTCCTGCTGGGTCCCTATTATGACATAGGCACACTCTGGTGGGCACCACAGCAAGCATTCCCGCTGAAGCAGCATATTATTAATTAGCAGACGCCCTTATTCAGGGCGACTTGCATACCACACAGCAATACATGATAAATAAGCAACAAATAAACAGAAACCTACATGATACCGGTAGCCCAGCAGATGTCAGACACACGGCGCGTAGAGCGGATTGAAACGAATGCTTTTGCATGAGCGATCAGGAGTACAACAGACACGTGTACAGGATATGACCCATCAGATTGCAAACATAATAATTATCATTGCGTCTAAAAGCTGCTGTCTCGGGACAGCTGCGTCGGTCGCTCTCGCTCTCTCTCCATCGCGACGTTTCACCTCTCACGTTTGCGGCATCCTCAGTGTGTGTGTGTGTGACTCCTATTTATATGTCGGTACCATGTATATATTAAGTCTCCTCTACATCGCTGCTTTCTTCCAGGAACAATGGAAGGTCGGGGTCCATTTGAAAGGGTTCCATTGTCTTGCTCGCACACCTGAATCACATTCGCCCAATCCAATTCTGCCTCTGCCTCACCTCCAGTTTGTATCTCATGCAAGCCTAGTGCTTCAAACACTTGGTGATTCTTTCCTGATGTAAGCATTCAAGAGTTCTCTAGCTGTACACTACCCACTGTACAGTATAGGATTTCCCTCCATCCACTCCAGTCTTTCACCGCACGCTCTGCAGTTGTTATTGTTCAATACCTCATCTCATTATCTGAAACCGCTTAATCCTATATAGGGTCACGGTGAAGCCGGAGCCTATCCCGGAAACACAGGGCGTAAGGCAGGAATACACTCGACGACGGGACGCCGGTCCATCGCCGGGCATTGCGGGACAATTTTTAGTCTCCGAGCCAATCAACCTATCCAGGAGCATGCTTTTGGACTATGGGAGGAAACCGGAGTACCCGGCGAAAACCCACGCGGACACGGGGAGAGCATGCAAACTCCACACAGAAAGGCACCGGAGCCGAGAGACTCGAACCCGGGACCTTCTTGCTGTGAGGCGTCAGCGCTAACCACTGCGCCACCGCGCCGCCCTTGTTCAATACCGTCAGGCAAAATGTGTCGTCCATTGTGCACCTAGGTCTTGTGGTTCCATGCAAACTGCGTGCCACGAAATGAGTTGATGTTCTGTCTGATGTTATTTAGGAAGCAACTTCGAATCTCAAAGAAGAAATATCTTGAGGAACAAGTCAAATGCTTCGGCGAGCTTGACCCTTTTGTCCAGGTGAGGTTGTCAACTCCCTTCCCAGCATCGGAGTTGCGTGCATGATGAGCGTCGTGGCTGCTTCACTCACTGCTGCGGGTTCGCAGTTGCGCACCGCACGACGATTACACCTGGATGCTTCACGGTGTGTCGTCCGTCACTAATGATGGGGGCCCCCTTTAACCCATCCCATGTGGTGCCAGGATCAGGCGGCGTGGGGACATCTCGGCCACTGATTGTGAACTCCGCTTGTTGTTGACGTACCTGCTCTGAACCACCCTTCCTCTCTCTTCCTCTTTCTATGACAACCCCACAACCATGCAACCAGAAGCAACTGATACTTCGAGGTATTTGGCTGGCCAGCGTTGAGTTAACAGTGAACGTGTTGAGTCATCATTATTATCAATACCCGCTTACTCCTGTACCGGGTCGTTGGGGGCTGGAGCCCATGCCGTCAGACATAGGACACGAGGCAGGGCTACACCACGGATGTGACGCCAGTAAACAGTACATTGCAGGTGTGTTTGCTTTCAATTTTAAACAATTTACACGTTTTAAAGTTATTTACGTCAAAGCTTCTAATCATGAATCTGCTCTTAGAAGAACAATTTTCACTGTCGCTAGGTGACAACTCCTGTGGCAGTTCCCAAGGGAGGTTTCTTAACATAATACTGATCGCACAATTGGATGATAATTTGAAGAAAAATAAAATTGGCGTCCTATGGATAGACTTGTCCAGTCTGTTGGCATGCAAAGTATAGGTTTCACCTCTTGCTCAAAACGGCCACAGAGATAAGCACTCGACCGGTGTGCAGTCTTTCATTGTTGTGCTGCGTAGTACTGTGGTGTGCTTTTTGGATATGCTGCGTGTTGTTCGATGTCGGTGCAGAATGCTTCACTTCGCGGTGAACTGAAATAATCTCCCAGCACAGTGAGGCGAAATGAGACCTCATGGGAAGGAACCCATGGCATAACTAAAAATATATTAGGGACCCAACCCTATTAAATAATCACGCACCTTGGGCCCATCTGGAACAAATGGACATAACATCACATTCGAAATTGGGCTCATTATTAACAAGAGACTGGCATATTGGAAAAATTCAGATGGGAGCATTGTTTTTATTGTGCGTCTAATTTCTGGGTGTGAAAGACCATTTGTTAGAAAAGTGATGGAAGATTAGTGCAGCGCTCATCTTTACCAGTTTCCCCTTGGCTCCCCTTTGCTTCTCCGTCGTGCGTGGACGCACGTGACTCGCCTTTAACGCCGTGTCTGCTGTGGCCCTGCAGCAACTCCGCACAGCTGCGCAGCACCACCGAGCCCACAGGGCTGCACGGCACCGCCGCGCCCGCCCGCACGGCGCCCCACCTTGGCGCACCGCCCCCTGCTGTGGCGGCGTCTATTTCAGCTGTGCAGCAGTCCCAGGTGGGCGGGCAGCGGCGGATACCTGGATAGGATGGATGCCCTCCCCTCCATCCATCTAAAAGTGTAGCGCAGTGATAACGCCTGTGTCTCGCAGAAAGCTAGTCCTGCCCGAGGTTCTTCGATTCAGGGTGCCTTGCTGTACGGAGTTTGTGTGTTCTTCCCTTGTTTACGCGTTCTTCCCTTGTTTGCGTGCGTTTTCTCCAGTGCAGCCTTATTGTCATTGAAGTTGCAGTCAGATATAGCTTTGATCAATGAGAATGTTGACGATAAAGATGATGTTAATTTCTGCACAACCTGTTGCTCTTTTTAGGTGGCACCATCACCATTTGTCGACACAAGACAGTTGTTAATGAGCTGCGTGACTTCACTGAAGCAGTCGTGCGCAGCGCAGGCGACGGGGCAAGTTGATGCCGAGAAGCCGAATGCACACAAGAGCCACTCAGCCATTGATCTTGGACGAATTAATCAGTCTGTGCAGCTCAAGCACACGAGCAGCCACAGCAGCAGTAGCGGCAGCAGGAACAACGGTCGCAGCGCTGAAGACCGCACTGAGCGCGGCAGCTTAACTCGCTCTGAGAGTGGGAAAAAGAGGCGCAAAAGAGCGCAGCGAGGAGCAAATCGCAATGATAGGTCTGGAGGTGAAAGATACGAAGGTGAGAACCGCAGCATGCATTACAGAAGATATAGTAAAAGCCCCATAGGCCGAGATAACAACACTCGTTGCGGTGTAGGCCACGAGGAAGACGATAGGAGTTTGTCAATATCACGTGCTGGGCAACACAAGAGTCCGCAGCCCAATGATGGGGACAGGAGACCGGAAGGAAATCATTCTCGAGGCTCCGACTCCAGATTTTGGCGTGGATTATCGGAGCGAGTTTACTCGCCGAGTCTTGAATCTAAATACCGACAGGGAAGATCAGAGCAAGATGATTCATCAAGTCTTGATTCCAAATATTGGCAGGAGAGATTAGAGCAAGGATACTCTCCAATTCCTCTTTCTAAATATCAGCTGGGAAGATCGGAGCAAAGATACGCTCCACGTGTTGATGCTAACTATCGACAGGAGAGATCAGAGCAAAAGTACACTCCAAGTTTTGACTCTACGTATCGACTGGGAAGATCACAGCAAGGTGACTCTCCGTGTCCGGATTCTAAATATTGGCAGGAGAGATATGAGCGAAGACACTCACCAAGTCCTGATTCTAAATATCGGCAGGAGAGATCTGAGCGAAGATACTCTCCACCAAGTCCTGATTCTAAATATCGGCAGGAGAGATCTGAGCGAAGATACTCTCCAAGTCCTGATTCTAAATATCGGCAGGAGAGATCAGAGCAAAGATACTCTCCACCAAGTCCTGATTTTAAATATCGGCAGGAGAGATTAGAGCAAAGATACTCTCCACCAAGTCCTGATTATAAGTATCGGCTGGCAAGGTCAGACCTAGAATACTCTCAAAATCTTGATGCGAAATATCAGCAGGGTAGATCAGAGCAAGATTATTCTCGAAGTCGAGATGAAAGTCATCTGCAAGGAAGAACAGGAGGTGTTTATTCTCTGTGCCGTGATGCAGGACACCGGGTGAGTAACACGGAAGAGGTGCATTATCGGAGTCAGGAGGATACATTTCAGCAAGAAGAGCTGGAAGTTGAATTGCACTCCACAAATCCTGATGCCTTTCGCTGTCAGGACATTTCACGGCAAGCCTATTCTCAAAATGCCAAAGACACAAGAATTCTAGTCCGACCACGTGACAGAAGCAGAAGTGCATCGTGGACCAGGGAACCCCCTTCACACACCTACAGCAACTGCCCGGAGAATTCCTGTAGAATAAATATTGTTTCTCAGAACAGTTGGAGCGAAAGCAATGACAACGTCAGTTTCGAATCTCGTCTGGGTGCCATGAGCAAGATAAGGGGTATTGGTAGGAGGATGATGACCGCTGGCCAGAAGCGGTGCTACTCTGCCGCATTTTATGAAGAAGATGAATATGAAAATATCCGCAAGGTTGACGGTGAAGGGCGGACAAGACATAATCCTGATGTGGTTGAATACAGCCTCCAAGAAAGCTGTCTCGAAGGTTTGAATGCGCCGAGACGGAGGAAGACTGAGTACCTCATGGAGCGAGCGGCGTTCAAGCCAGCCAGGCAGTGCTCCTCGGGCAATGGGAGAAATCTCTGGATTACCACTGTGTTTCAGCCTGGGTGTTAGCTGCAGACCGTCAGTCAAGATGAATATATCTGCTACACCATTGCCATGTGGTGGTTCCTGCAGCCGTGTAGATTTTTGTGGGCTGACATAACATACACAGGTGCAGATGTTCAGTGAAAAATATTCCTGTTACTGGCATATAACTCTTGTTGATGTCGCATCCAGGCTTCATTAGTCCCACACTCTAAGCCTGTGTATTGCCCATTATCTTCTCACATTACAGGTTCATCAATGATACATGTAGTTGTGTTTTTGTCCTTTCACATTTTTACATAAAAAATGTGTGTTTACATTTTCCAAACTAAATCGAAATTTCTATTTTACAGTTGTGATATACAGCCAATCCCGGCCGACATGGCGCTAGGCAGGGCTGTACCCAGGCTGTGACGCCAGTGCATCGCAGAGAACTTTTTTCGGGGCGATTTACTCAGCATGCCAATTAACCTAGGCAGCAGTACAAGAATAAGCGGACACTGATACTGACTGACGAGTTATAATCCATATTTGGCCCAATAGTTTGAATTGGCCTCGGCACTCTCCTTAAACTTGTCACGTTTTACCTAATTCAGTGGCTGCTCACGGCGAGCACAAACGGAGTACACACGCAGCAAGCGGCAAATATGCTGCTTCCTGCCTGCTGTCACCACCCAGATGGGCACCCAAATGTGCTGCTTCCTGCCTGCTGTCACCACCCAGATGGGCACCCAAATGTGCTGCTTCCTGCCTGCTGTCACCACCCAGATGGGCACCCAAATGTGCTGCCTTTGTTTACCTACTCTGCCTTCTCCTCTTTCGGTGTTTCCCGGCGTGTTTGTCTTTTGCGCCATTTCATCACTAGTTAAAAAAAATTTCCAGTTGCCATCCGTTATTGGCTTTTTGCACGAATTCATCTGTTAAAATTGCCTGCAATTGTGAGTTCTTCAGGCCTTGTAATGGAAGATGTTTACTGTTGTGCAGTGTATTACAAATCCGTGCTTTTCCATGGTGTTCTGCAAGCCTTTTCAAGTTTTAAATGGACGTTTTGGGTCCCATCCTCAAACGTAGTGCAATAAAATTGAAACGAAAGCCAGTCTGGGAGTACGAGTATCGATTTTGAGTTTTCATTTTCTTTTGTGTTAATTAAAAACTTCAAATCCTCCTGAGTATTTTTTTTACGGATCAGCATTTTCAAATGAGAGTTGCATTTGACATATGGAGTGTGCGTACAGCTGTAAATAAATCACAGCTTTTCATGGCGTAGTGCAAATAATTATTAACATTGTCTTGGTATGGTGACAATTACCATAATCATTTCCTATTTGCTTACCATGTAGGAACACTATCTAGGCTGCCCCCTATAAATGGTACCCTAGCAGTTATCATTGTTAAAATCGAAGGCTTTCGTGACCAATATCGATGAAATTAATTTTTTGGGTCAGGTCATGCAAAAAATGGTGTGGTTTAACCCTCCAGCACCCGACACGGCCAATCAGTAAGGCTTGTCACGTGAACAGAACGTGGCCAATTCCTTCACTGTCTCAGCACATCGGTGTGTGAGTTCACTCCAAATAATTGAGTATTTTTTTTGCGTGAGCGGATACAGGAGAACCCGGAGGAAACCCACCCAGAACAGGGGGAGGACACACAAACTCCACGCAGAAAAAGCGCTCTGGGTGGGAATCGAACTGCCTAAGGCAGAACATTATTTCTGTGAGGCCCATGTTACCACTGCGCCATATCTGCCACCCTGTACATCTAATGATGTAGATACGGACAAGGTAGGCAGTCCGTTTAAACGTCTCGTGTATGGAATATTTAGATCGTGGTTAACATGTCTTTACACTGGGGTCGTTAGCCAATGCTGAGGTCGGTGTCTCCCCGTCTTTACCGTGATCCAAGACGAGCACGCGTCCCAGTACTTGTTGGGTGTGCACAATGACTGGGCTCCTGTAGCGCAACCGGACCACAGGGGGGATGTTTACGATTACAGCAGAGAGTACCCGGTGAGTTTGCAAGCTCTGGATGCGGGATTCGTGCGACACAGACGCCCGGATGAGTTTGGATGGGAAGGGGTCCAGGGAGCAGTTTGTAGGCCGAGGTCTGGTAACTAAAAACCATCAGATTCCGTCAACTCAAAAAATTCCAGGAATTTTGAGATCATGGTAGGCGAAGGAGTAATTGTTGAGTTATTGGTTGGATGTTACGCCTGGGTAGAGATGTGATGGGCTTTGTGTTTTTAATGAGAAAAACCGAATCAACTGATCCGTCTGGTCTTTAATAATGAAGAGAGGTGAGAGTGAGTGAATCATTTGATGAACGAGCTGATATTGGTCTTGTCCAGGCATTGGGATGCTGGACAAGTGGTTGGTGCGGGTAGTCAAGTGCGTTTGTGACTCCTCAAAATGAGGTCCTCTCATCACCTAAATACGTTGGTTTCGAGACCACTCTTGTGGTTCATAATTCATGGAGACCCACAGACTCGCATCGAGAACCACGTACTTGGAGACCAGAGTTATGAATAAACCAGGTTCTCCGAGAGCACTTCGTCACACCCATGCATTCACACCGAGAACGACTGTCAGTTACGACAGTCCAGCTGTAAATGAAAAAGATCGTGGCCTCCCTTCTCAGTCACAAGCGACTCCCCAGTTGTCTGGGCTCCATCGCCAGCACAACTACCACCAGCACAACCGCTCGGCCACCGCCAACCTGGCTCGCAACGGCTCCCGAACGAGCTTCGCTCTCGCCACCGAGATGTCGGTGGCCCACCCCCCGCCCGCGCCTCCTCCTCCTGCGTCGCGATGTTGCAGCGGCCGCCACCAGAGGGCAGCCGCGGGCCGAGTGCCGCGCGTCCTCGTGGAAGAGCGGCGCGGCCGTGGCCGCGTCCGCCGGCCACTGCGCCGCGAGTAGCGGAGCGGTCCCGCCACCCGTGGCGCAGCTGCAACAGCAGCAGCCGCAACAGCAGCTGCAACAGCAGCAGCCGCAACAGCAGCTGCAACAGCAGCAGCCGCAACAGCAGCTGCAACAACAGCAGCCGCAACAGCAGCCGCAACAGCAGCAGCTGCAACAACAGCAGCTGCAACAGCAGGAGCCGCAACAGCAGCCGCAACAGCAGCAGCTGCAACAGCAGCAGCTGCAACAGCAGCAGCAGGCTCGCTGTCTCGAAACTTTAAATATCCGGGGTTTGCTTCTTGGCGCGGGTGTCTCTGTGTGGACTCTGCGTGCCCTCTCTCTCTCCGCATGAACTCGGTGCCAACATCTTCCTCGGTTCAGTATCCGTACCCGCTTATTCCTGTACAGGGTCGAGGGGAGCCGGAGCCTATCCCGGCAGACACAGGGCACAAAGCAGGGATATTCCCACGATGGGACGCCAGTTCATCACCGGGCACTGCGGGCAATTTAGCCTGCGAGCCAATTAACCTATGCAGCAGCATATTTTTTGGACTGTGGGAGGAAACCGGAGTGCCCGGCGAAAACCCACGCGGACACGGGGA
>JAZEWT010000014.1:22094661-22104952 GCA_036362905.1 Mordacia mordax | reverse complement strand
CGGGCTAGAGAAGCGATAGATGCGGCACACGAGGACCTGGAGGAGGAGGATCGTGAAGGACGCTAAGGGGCAGTTGGAGGCAGTCGCCCTCCAACTACAATGGAGGGCGGAGAAGCGACACTCACAACAACGAGTGGAGCGTCGGGCGGCTAAAACACAGCAAGTTGGCACAAGGGATAGGAGGTGCATCTGCCAGTCAACTCAGGAAACCGATAACACCTGGGTTTTTCCCGTGACCTGTCAGCGAGCCTTCGACACTTCACGTGGCCTCAAGGTTAATGGGGGCTAAGTTGTCACGGCTGATGAAGATGTTCGCTTTGCGTACGATTTTAATAACACAATGTAAGCGAACGCGGTGTGACGGGACAAATATGAACTGAAATGGTGCTTGACCGAACAATTGTGCATATGTTATGTTAATATTTGCAAGAGTGGTTTGGTTTTGTGTGAAGGCGGCGGGCGCTGTGAGACGCGACGAGGCCCCCCCCGCCTGTTATTCCCGCTCTCTCCTTCCAGACGGTAACGAATGCCGTGGTCACGGTACCGGCCTATTTCAACGACTCGCAGCGGCAAGCCACCAAGGATGCTGGCACCATCGCTGGCCTCAACGTGCTGCGCATCATCAACGAGCCAACAGCGGCTGCCATCGCGTACGGTCTGGACAAGAAGGTAAACGCGCCGCCCGCAGTAGCCTCGTACGTGATGGCTCCGCGTCTTGTGTGCTCGATTGTTCAATGTATAATTGGTTGTGCATTGTTGCATGGTTTTAATTTCTGCTTTTTTTTTTGTTGCCGGTTTACTTTCGCTCTCGGACATGAGGTACAAAAGGTGATCTATGATGGGGGCACACTTGAATCCACCCTTATATCGCAGACATTTTCATGCAATGCATTGGCATAGACGCGCCGAAAGGTGTGTTATCGTAGTTATAAACGGCGTTAGATCATTGACAAACGATCATCCGATCGAGTGTATTCGGCTATTGCTAGGTTTCTGCTGCCAGCTGGTGTAACCATTATTTTGGCTGCAAATGCATTGCACGAAGTTTCAGTTAAAGTTGATTGACTTGGGGTGAATCCAAGTAATTTTGCACTACATTCAATTTTGATGGTCGTGTTTTTTTTGTGTGCGGAGCCGTTTTGCGGCGGAGCGGTGGTTTGAGGAGTGAAACGGCTTGCGTTTCAGGTGGGCGGTGAGCGCAACGTGCTTATTTTTGACCTGGGCGGCGGCACGTTCGACGTCTCCATCCTGACCATCGAGGATGGCATCTTTGAGGTGAAGTCGACGGCAGGCGACACTCACCTGGGCGGCGAGGACTTCGACAACCGCATGGTCAATCACTTCATCCAGGAGTTCAAGCGCAAGCACAAGAAGGACATCAGCGACAACAAGCGCGCCGTGCGGCGCCTGCGCACCGCCTGCGAGCGGGCAAAGCGCACGCTCTCCTCGTCGACCCAGGTACCGGCGGCTCCGCACCCCTCGTCCGCGTGTAGTCCGAGCCGTTACGACTGTGCAAGGCACAACATTGAGGCGGTTGCAATGCGAGAAACTACTTTATCAGGACTGAGTACTTTTTGCCAGTGAACTGATGTAATAAGTAGAACAGGTTTTTACCATATCTGGCAACTATGCGGGTGTTAAGATCTTAAAACACCAAAATAAACATTTCACAATGTGTCTAGTTTGCAAAAGCCACGAATACTTGTGGCAAAATATGCAAGCAGGAAGCATATTTTGGTTGTCTATTTTGGTGTTTTAAGATATTAACACCTGCATAATTGCCAGAAATGGTAAAAACCTGTTCTACTTATTACATTTATCAGGACTGTTCAGTGAATGGGTGTGCGTTTCCAGTATACGAGTCTGTAATTGTTGACCCGTATTAAACATCTGTGTTCCCGCAGGCGAGCATCGAGATCGACTCCCTGTACGAGGGCATTGACTTCTACACGTCCATCACACGCGCTCGCTTCGAGGAGCTGAACGCCGACCTGTTCCGCGGGACCCTGGAGCCCGTGGAGAAGTCTCTGCGCGACGCCAAGCTCGACAAGGCCCAGGTGCACGACATCGTGCTGGTCGGTGGCTCCACCCGTATCCCCAAGATCCAGAAGCTGCTGCAGGACTTCTTTAACGGCAAAGAGCTGAACAAGAGCATTAACCCCGACGAGGCGGTCGCCTATGGCGCTGGTAAGCCCCCTGCTGCTGACATCGATTTAAAAATGAAATGCACGGTGCATCGCTGTGATGATGGACTCCATACCATTCGTAGTTTCCACCAGAGACCTACGGGTCCGTGTTGGCCTAACCTTCCTTGGATGTCTGAGCGATGACGATAACTTCGGTTTCAGATTCGCCTCGCGTAAACGTTCTCGAGCGTTGACGCGCGCGCGTGCGGATTGTGATGTCAGCTGTGCAGGCTGCCATTCTGTGCGGAGACAAGTCGGAGAACGTGCAGGATCTGCTGCTGCTCGACGTCACACCATTGTCCCTCGGCATCGAGACCGCGGGCGGAGTGATGACCGCGCTCATCAAGCGCAACACCACCATCCCCACCAAGCAGACCCAGACGTTCACCACCTACTCGGACAACCAGCCCGGTGTGCTCATTCAGGTGTGTAGCGCAGCGACCACCGCCACTTGCACAGATTTGCGCCTGGGCACGTAGCAAGCGGCTTCGCTCAGTTTTTACCAGGTGACTAAATACGCGGCTGACCAGGTGAATTGGCCTGCAGAGCAAATTGTCCCATAAAATGTGTACCCTGCCATTTACTGGCGTCGCATCCTGGGCATGCCCCCGCCTTGTGGTAGGAAATACAATTGGTTAATATTTAAAGCTGCGAGTGTTACATTCAACCAGAATAATAGGCCGAAGGTCTGATCCGTGGTACCGATTGCTGTGATGATGGACTCCATACCATTCGTAGTTTCCACCAGAGACCTACGGGTCAATGTTGGCCAAACCTTCCTTGGATGTCTGAGCGATCTGATCCCATTGGAGATATGCTTGCAGTATTGCTGTTGTGTGGGGTGGAGCTGGATTGTGTGATGTGTGATTGACAGGTATACGAGGGTGAGCGTGCCATGACCAAGGATAACAACTTACTGGGCAAGTTCGAGCTGACTGGCATCCCACCCGCACCCCGGGGAGTCCCTCAGATCGAGGTCACCTTTGACATCGATGCCAATGGCATCCTGAACGTGTCTGCTGTGGACAAGAGCACGGGCAAAGAGAACAAGATCACGATCACCAATGACAAGGGTATGTGTGACCTTTGATCGACCCCGACATCTTGGACAACACTGCCAGTTTGCCATCGGTGGCTTGGGTGATTGCACCGCGCGCAAAGCCGAGCTGAAACCAATCGTTTGGTCCCGCAGGTCGTCTGAGCAAGGAGGACATCGAGCGCATGGTGCAGGAGGCGGAGCGCTACAAACAGGAGGACGAGAGCCAGCGCGACAAGATCTCCGTGAAGAACGGGCTCGAGTCGTACGCCTTCAACCTCAAGTCCACCGTTGAGGATGAGAAGCTGCAGGGCAAGATCAGCGAGGAAGACAAGAAGAAGATTCATGACAAGTGCAAGGAAGTGCTGGACTGGCTGGACAAAAACCAGGTAAAGTGAGGCGCAGACGCAAGGTTTTGTGTACACATTACGATGTTTCAGTTGCCTATTCGAGCTGTTTGCTGTATGGTTTTTTGGTGTTTTCGTCAAACCGAAGGGAGGCGGTAATCGACATTGCTGTGATGATGGATTCCATACCATTCGTAGTTTCCACCAGAAACCTTGTGTTGATGATGGCCAATCCTTCCTTGGATGTCTGAGCAATGTCTAGGAAACGTGGTTGGATGTATACTTGTTAAAGGTGTGGGTAAGCTCACAAGTTTTTCCGTGATTTTTGTTTCAGACTGCTGAGAAGGAGGAGTTCGAACACCAACAGAAAGAGCTCGAGAAGATCTGCAACCCCATCATCACAAAGCTCTACCAGGGAGCCGGTGGAATGCCCGGTGGAATGCCTGGTGGCTTCCCCGGGGCTGGTGCTGCCCCCAGTGGTGGTGGTGGCTCTTCATCTGGCCCCACCATCGAGGAGGTGGATTAAATACGGCCCGTAGTAACCCAGATGCAACCCCTAAGTTATCACCATGGCTAAACAAGCAAATCAGGACCTTGTACAACAATATTCTTCCCAAATACCTTTTGTACTTTGCCATTGTCCACAATTTATTTTTGAAGGCGGTAGTCCATTGAGTTGACCCTATTCATATTTCGATTGATGCAAGTTTACAATTTGTGGTGTAGGATCTGTGCATGTCTATCTGGTTCCCAGTGCTAGTTCTACAGCGAGTCTCAAAGTTTAACATCTGGCTAGTGTTTAGGCTTGATGTGCAATTTAAGTTGCGTAAAAGAGTAAGTAAGTTAAGGAATATTTGCAGTAACTGCCGAGAAATTTGCATCTGGTGCAGCGAGGCACGTTTGAGGACCAGCACATTCATGAGAGCACTTGATGAATGCGGGGTGTCTGTGCACACTGTTTTGAATGTCCAGTCCTTAAATAAAAGCAACCAACAATTTGTGGTTGTAGTTGTCGTTGATGTGGAGCTTGAGCTTTATAGTTATTAAACTGTTATGCACTTTATGACATGACCAGTACCGAGAACATGCAGATGAAAGAATTGTGTTGAAATAATTTCTCGATCAATAAAAAAAGTTTTTTTCCACCGACCAAAAGTATTTTAATGTTAAGGTTTCACTTTGCTATCAGGTGAGGGATGTCATGCACTGCCTACGGCTGAGCAACACCACACTTGAGTGATGCTCAGCGGTGGGACAACGGTGCCTTCAACACCCACACCGTGGGCCTTGCTGTGGTGTTTGACAAGGTCCTTGAGGTTTGCATCCTGCAGATTCTACGCAGTTCATATAGGGCGTGCGATATAAGGGAATTTTCCCACGGGCGTTCAGTATGAACGCCATTCAACATTTTGGACGCCACGCAATTTGAGTCCTGGTCCTCTTGCCAATGGATCATCCGCTTTATAGTATTACTGATGCTTTGCTACTATCTCGAGCTTGGGTATATTTCAAATACCCATTTAAACGATTACGTTTAAACTGCATTTACACCAACGCCATCGTGCACTAGCCCTCATGTGTTTTCGTTCCTTAGGTTTGAAGCGCACATCCATTTTCCTTAGTCTGCTCATTGGTCTAGTTTCTCGGGGCCTAAAGTGTGGATACTCTGGTGTTCAGTTGGCTTCTGCAAGTCGGTGGCGCGTACCCGTTGAAATATTCTTGCAAGAAATGTTGGGAGATGAGTTCTGCCCAGACTACCAGTTAATGCAGCAGCCAGTGGTCAAGAAAGGGTTTTCATAAGTGATCGAGCAGATTGTTGAGGTTCTATCACCACACAATAGAGGCGTACTAACCAGATTTATGTAAAACAAGATATCGCCACTTCATTGGGACTTTTACTGTATTACCCAAACTTTGTAAAGTTGGTACTTATTGCTTGGCAATCCCGCAAAGTTCTAGCGGTTTCCAGAGCCCTTAAAATCTGATACCGGATCGGTTCCATTGGGACCACAATACTTGGGGGCTATTTCGTTTATAATGCCCGGTGTACATCGTGCTCTGAATACTGAGCTTAATTTGCCTAAATTTACATATCTAATATTTTATGTTTAATCCAGGCGTTACGTCAACCGCATTTGTAATCGTGGCATGAAAGTCCATCTGTATTTAATGGTTGTGCCATAGAGCAGTGGGTATATATCTCGTCCACCTCCACACTCCAGCTCGCTCAATCTTGACACCGAACCGACAACCTGTGGCAGAGGACAGGGGGAGTCATTCCCGTGGGGGGGGGGGAGAGATGGTGGGTGTGTTTGGGGATTGAGGTTCTTTCCGATTGGATTTTATTTTCACCTAAATCGTGGCCACATCTGGGATTTGGCCGCGACACCCATCTTGAGAAGCGCTCCTCCACGAGGAGCCTCGTAGACCTTCGCGTACGTTATGAAGGTGGGGGTGGCGGTCAGCGTGCGTGCGTTCGACCGCTCTCTGCGCTTATCGAACTCGCTTGAGGTTGTGGTAATTTCCTGGAGCCAGACCTTGACGTGTTTTCCGAGAAACGGCCAGTCCCTCTGAGGTGTTGTCGGTGGCCACCATGCCGTCGCGCTGGATTTTGGTCGCGCGAATGAAGGTATGTGGCAGTCGCGTCTTCAAACACAAACACGCGCTCTCTCCGTGCCGAAGAGAAACGCGCTTAATCGCTGCTCTTTCGAGATGGCCGTGTCGAGCGTTCCTGCTCTCGACGCGGATATCCAGAAAGAGCTACTCCACAAAGGCAATTGTCATACACACCGAGTCGTGAATGCTTAGATCCGCACAATGTGTGAAGATTGTTTTAGCTGTGGTCAGATTGTCCTTGCACATGATTTGTGTGAATGAGAGCAATGCTGATGCTCTCGCCGACTGAGTGCGTGTTGATGCGATTCGCAAACCCATCTCGTGTTGCTCGCTGCACATCAATCGTGTTCAGTGTGTGTTAAGCGGTGAATCGCGCTTCCCCCTCGTAGCAAGACGGGCCCCGGCTTCGATTCCCCCGGCTCGAGTTCCTTTCTGTGTGGAGTATGCGGCTTCCTCCCGTGTCTGATTCGTTTCTCGCCGGGTACTCCGGTTTCCTCCCACCGCGTTGACACCACGCCGGCACCGTACTGCCACAGGACAGCGTGATGGCGCAGTGAGTAGCGCTGTCCCCTCGCAGGAAGACGGGCTCGGGGTCGATTCTCGGCTCGGGTACCTTTCTGTGTTGAGTTTGCGAGTTCTCTCCCCTTGTCTGCGTGTTTTTTTTCCGCCGGGTATCCCAGTTTCCTCCCACTGTCCAAAGACACGCTGCTGCCTAGGTTAATTGGCCTGCTGTTAGAAGAGCACGCACGGGCTGCCGATGGTATTCGTGGGTCTGGGCAGTCGGTGTCCAGCGTTAGGATGAGCCAGTGACGATGGCTGTGCTTTGACCCAACGATAGGGAGGAGGAGGAGGAGGAAGAGTCGGCGGCGATTGTTCTGGGGGCTGCGAGAGTTTAAACGCGCGTTGGTTTTCCCCTTTTCGTAAAACACAAGCCCGGTTGTACCGCGCCGCTTGTGTTATTTCCCCGTCCCCTTTGCGTTATCGCGGATAATCTCTGTCGAGTGCCAAAGTACAAATGTGGTTTCGTGAATTTTTTGTTCAAAAGTCGCGGTGTAATGCGCTGGGAAATCTGCAGAACGCGCTTCGTTTTTACGGCTAAGAGAAAACAAACAACATACTTTAAGCGTGCACGTGAGAAATGTTGATGCGTATCAAGGTAACTGCCCAGACTACCCAGACTCAGGGCCGTCTTAACAGCATCATAGGTCCCCGGGCAAAGCGGTACCCGGGGCCCCTACCTAGTTTGTATTTATTGACAGCAAGTCACAGCGTACATAGATTAGCACGGAGCCCCCTATGCTCGTGGGGCCCCCGGGTAACTGCTCAGCGTATCCCCATGCGTTAAGGCGGCGCTGCGCCAGACTGCCCATGCTTGTCGGTTGACATTCCCTTCGTCCTGCGCACTGTGCGTGGGATTGTTTAAAAAGTCTGAATGATCAGTCGCGAGCCGTCCGCACGATCCGTAGGGTGGCGCGGGGATGCGGTGCTGCTGCCGCACAGCAAGAGCGCCCTGGTTCAATTCCCTGTACGGGAACTTTTCTGTCTGGCGTTTGCCTTTTGTTGCCGTGTCCGTGTGGGTTTTCTCTGGGTACTCTGCTTTCTTCCCAAAGACTGCATTTTTCTTGGTGCCATGAGATGCTCTTACCTGCTTACTGCTTCGCTGCGCTGTCAGCCGTTGGAAAGCGTTACGTTGCTCACTCAGCCTTTTATTCAAACGTCAATAAACACTGACTCATCAGCTTGAGTGACGCTCTCAAGGGCTGCTTGAGAACCTGTTCGTTCAGCCACGGTTTGTACACGTGGTCTAGGTGTCTTGTGACACCAATAAAAATCTCTGCAACTTACGCAATGAATGCACAATGACGTTTTGTATATATACACACACACACACGCGTTGAGAATTGCTCTCCAAAGCTGTTCTTTCGGGATAGACGTGTCGAGGGTTCTCCCTCCTTCACCTGGAGGTGTGTTGAGGATGCCTCCAACATGGGAGGCGAAACGTCGTGAAGGGGAAGAGAGAGGGGAGGGCGGTGGGAACGCTCGACACAGCTATCCCGAAACAGCAGCTATGGAGAGAAATTCTCATACATTGAGCGGTGACAAACCTACATCAGCAAATGTATACTTTACTAATCTAAATTAAATGAGCAAGAGTTATTTTAAACAGAGGAAATGAAAAACAATGTTGGTGGTCAGTGGTTGTATTAAATAGTGTGTATTAAATATTAAATCTACAGTATTTAATACTGAGTCTCGGTCTCTCCTACCCGATATTTTTTTGAAAATGTTAAGATCGACTGTGTTCTCCCCGTGTCCGCGTGGGTTTTCGCCGGGAACTCAGGTTTCCTCCCACAGCCCAACAAATATGCCGCTGCATAGGTTAATTGGCTTGCGGACGAAATTGCCCGCGGTGCCCGGTGATGGACTGGCGTCCCATCGTGGGTATATCCCTGCCTTGCGCCCTGTGTCTGCCAGGATAGGCTCCGGCTCACCGCTACCCTGTACAGGACTAAGCGGTTTCTGACGATGAGGTGAGATGAGACTTCATGGGAATAATTACCACCAACAACGGAACCAGTTCTCCAGGAAACGTCTCGAATTCTCGTCGAATTAATCCGAGGAAGGGTGGGGTTGGAGGTGGCTTTGGCGATTGTTAAGGCAGTCCACGTGTCTGCACACCTTTCACTGTCGTGTCTTGCAAAACAACAGCTGCTCATATACACGAGTCTGGTGTCAATCAACACAGTCCTTCGACTCAATTGAAAGGGTTTTTTTAAACGTTAAATAAGTCAGTTTGCATTGAAGCTGAAAGGAAGCGTAAAGCTATGGTAGCTCTTTTTAACAGTAGTCCAGCGGAAAGGGGTAAGTAAGTTACCTGTGAGAATCGGGGGAAATTTCGTCAGTCCAATTAGCCGAGGCAGCAGCATGTCTTTGTAAAATATCTGCGTTGGTGCTGAAAGGTCCATTAATTTTAAAAGTCAGGGTTTAAACTTGTAGGGTTGCAGGAAGGTGTTCGGGTGACGTAGTGAATAGCGCTGTCGCCTCACAGCAAGAAGGTCCCGGGTTCGGTTCCCAGATAGGGTGCTTTCTGTGTGTAGTTTGCGTGTTCTCTCTCTCCGCGTGGATTTTTGTCGGGTACTCCGGTTTCCTCCCACCGTCCAAAGATACGCTGCTGCTGCCTTAGGTTAATGTGACTGCTGAGTTTGCCCCCAAAAAGTGCCCTGCGATGTACTGGCGTCATATTCTGGGTATAGCCCCTCCTTGCGCCCTGTGTCTGCCGGGATGGACTCCAGCTCCCCCCACGACCCTGTTGACATCGAGTTATTGCGGAGAGAGAGTGCTCGTACGTGATCACCCCACCGCCTGTGCCAAACGATTCCTCCTCGATCTCACGCTCTCTGGCGGAATCCATCAGCCAGAGAATCACGCGAGATGACGCTCTGCTCACGCACACTCGCCACGAGGTGTCGTCAATAATGTTCACTCTTGTGGAAAATTCCACTGTGGGGGCGCTAAGAAAAAAAAACCCAAATTATTTACGGGTTTTTAAATAAAAAATCAGCACTTCCTATTTTCTAAATGTTTAGAAATGCTTACTTTGATTTGAATTCGTACACTCTTCAAAATGTGGTTTTGCCATTTCATCAATCAGCAACGTCATGATTGGTGGATGACGGGCGCATACACGGCACAGCACAACAACGGGTGCAGCTGCAGTGCCTAACGTTGCGTCCGCATCGGAAGCAACGCAGCATCCACGTTGCGCTCTCGGGGGCGGCTTCTGTGTGAGTCGCGATGGGGCGGAGAGAGGGAGCGATCGACGCGGCTGATCCCGAGAGAGCAGTTTTTCGAAGCAATCGTCGTGACATCGACGCTTGTTGTTTGGCTCCGCACGGCCCAAGCTTCATCCTGCCCGCTCAGTCAGTCCGGTGGAGCCGCCACACGCTGTCCAGCAACGCTCCAGACTCGTGAATTGAAACGGTTCAGAGATGACACAGCAACGGACATTGCCCACAGCCTGGCCACTCCGCACTTCTGCCCCATCTCTGCTCTCGGGAGTCTCAATGCCAGGTTACCCGAGATCGGGGGCTCTGCTATATTTCTAT
>JAZEWT010000014.1:21997791-22016091 GCA_036362905.1 Mordacia mordax | reverse complement strand
GCTCTATAATACACTGGACTTGTCTTGCTCTATAATACACTGGACTTGTCCTGCTCTATAATACACTGGACTTGTCTTGCTCTATAATACACTTGACTTGTGCCTGTCCATAAAAAAGCACGTTTGTGTTGGGTTACATAACCGTGTGTTGTAAACCCGCCTCCAGCCGACACAGCCAATAGGGGAAGTTCCACCAAATAAAGAGCACGTGATGTTTATATAACGGCGAGAAAATACCCAGCGAGCTTGCAAGCTCTGGATGCGGGGTTCAGGCGACACAGTCAACGTTCGGATTGACCAACGTAACAACAATCGCGCGGTTAATAAACGCAGACGAAGACCCAAGATTAAACCCTTCGCCTAATTATAAACTAAGCATTCACACTCACAATATCAGGGCACAAAAAATAACCAATAATTCCAAACAATGTCTAAGTAGAGCGGTGTAATAGAACAGTGCAGTAGTGCTACGGAATTGAATTGAAGAAGCTTGTTGTTTAGCGTAAGGAAAAAGCATTTGCATTCTTGCAAACAAACCCATCATTATTTGCGACTTGCAGCTATGCGGAAATGTTAATTCTAATTGGAATTCAAAGTGGCTCGATTCACTGCAGGAATTGTTTTCTTAAATTCAGGCTGTGTACAGGAATTGAACTTTGCACGCGGGTTTTGAGTCGGTATGACGCACATAATATGTGTGGGTTTTCTCCGGGCTCTTCAACTTAAAAAAAAAAACCTCATTAATTAATTGACCGATGACATCCTAATATATAGGAAGCAGTGTGTGGCAATGTGGTGCCGGCAAACCGCCTGGCTGCCGCCTCCTCCTCCGCCTCTCTGTGCTCTCCTCGCGCCTCTGAGCCGTTCTCTGTCGAATGAATGCTTTTGACAGTGAACGAATATGTGCGCGTTATAAGAGTAAAATTATTATTATTATTATGTAGAACGTTTCGGGATACATTTCGGGTGAGATTTAAACCTTTTTGAGAATCTAATGACAACGTTTATTGGATTTCGAATGCCACAAACGCAGAAGTAGATGTTTATTTGCTGTCAAGCAGAGTTCTCAAACAGGCTTATTTACTGATGGAGGTTTTCACGTGGACGAGAGATTGACACGTGTCAAGAGTCTCTCGAGATGGGTGAACGAGTCAACAGTGGACATTCTTAGAAGTTCAAAGAGCAGAGGTTTGTGAAGGACCATTGTGACCAACGTCCTGTAGGATCTGGTGCCGAGAAGAAGAGGGGTCCACTGCTCGATGTATGAGACTCTCTATTCTTTCAGAAGAGCCGTGTCGAGTTTTATAGTGTGAATGCTTGCCCTTAGTTAATTTTTTTGCGCGTTTCTGAAAATGCCTCTAGCGAGGGAGGCGTTGTGTTGTTGCAAAGGGAGAGACGAGGAACATTTGAAACAACATTCTCGAAAATAAGTAATAAAACAGCTGATCAGAACGTGATGATTGCTTCGAAAAGCTGCTCTCTCGGGACAGCCGCATCGATCGCTCCCGCTCTCTCCACCTCGCGACGTATCGCCTCCCACATTGGAGGCATCCTCACGCGCTGTGGAGGCGAAACGTCGCGATGGGGGGGGGGGAAGCGACCGCCGCGGCTGTCCCGAAAGAGCAGCTTTTCGAAGCAATCATCACGCATCGAGCCGTGAAAACCTACATCGTTACAGAAGTTGCTAGAGTTGGTGCAGGACGGTCGACTCTCAGTACAGGGTCGACTCTCAGTACACGGAATCTCAGTACACGGACTCTCAGTACAGGGTCAACTCAATGCACGGTCAACTCTCAGTACAGGGTCGACTCTCAGTACAGGGTCGACTCTCAGTTCGCGGTCGACTCACTGAGCCATACCCCCAGCTCGCAAAGCCCGCTCGCACAGGTGAGAGTTTGAGTGACACTGCCTCCACCGCCTGTTTAGCAGAAGTTACCACAGCGGGGGGCACAGCGAGGCAGTGGAGCGATCACTGCTAAGCCCGGTCTCTTGTGGGAACTACCACGCTTCTCACTTTAATTTTTCCAAGAAATCTTCTTTCCATATTTTTCAAAGAACTTGGTGCTGTTGGGATTTTTTTTCTGCGTCTATTTTAATTTAATCTTGTGTGCGCGTGCTTCCGTGAAATCGGTGAATCGTTCTTGTCAGCGCCCAAACCTCGAATTAAAAAAAAATTACTTTCAAGCAATTTTCAAAATAAAATTAGTAACTATCGTGAAATCACTGACGTCACGCACACGTGGGCGACTACAATGGCTCACGTAACCGTAACCAAATTGCCCCTGCTGTCACTCGTGCAGAGCAAGCGTTGTGTGAGAGTGCTGGAGCACGTTAGTCACGGTCAAGGGGGTTGTGGGGGGGCTTCATCCAGCAGTGAATTGATCATGGTTGCTGATGCTAATGATGGACTTGCTTGATTGACTAGGCAATTAAATGACATTGGAAGAGGAGATGACATAAAGGGAACATCTCGCCTGTGTGATGCACATGATGTATATCCCCTTTACCAGAACATCTGTTTGGTCCAGAATTAGCGAACGGTGCAATTTTGTTTCTAATCTGTCACTGGAATTCCCATGGAATGGTCGGTCCGTCATATACACGGCAGTATACACGGTCGTATGTACGGTCGTACAGATGGTCCTTCTGGAGTCTCTCCATCTCACATCACCCTCCACCTAACCTTAGATATCAACCCTCTCCATCTCAATCTCTCTGTCTGTAAACTTCATTATTTCCTGAAAAGCGCCACTAAGGCAAAACATTGACGTGGTTCTCTCCTGTCAGTGACAATCGTTATAACCGCTGACTTACACAGTCTGATTTATATCGCTGGGTTTACTCAATTAGTGGGTCGTGAGCACTGCCTGGTGCTCCGTGGAGACCAGAACCCAGTGGGCCGAGGGGGTCTTCAGGTGCAAAGTGTGGCGAACCACTGGGTTTTGAAAACAAAGTCCAGAGTCTGATGATTGCTTCGAAAATCTGCTCTCTCGGGACAGCCGCGTCGATCGTTTCGCCTCCTCACACGTTCGAGGCATCCTCAGGCGCAGTATACAGCATTTATTTTCATCTGTGTTTAGAATAGTGAACAACAAACTTTGCAGCGCAGCTGAAAAAGCAGCGCTCTGATCGAATATCTCTGGAGTAGACTTAAGGAGCGGCACTGGGCAGCGGCATAACTGAGAGTAGCGGGGGCTAACGTGGCTCACTCTTCCCAATCTCGGGTGACGCGCGCGGACGGTTTGACCGCACAGTTACAACGTGGTGTCAGCCGCCCCATCAGCAGTTCCCCGAGGAGCAGACGGTGACATTGCCGTGTGTGCGGCGCCCCGAGAGCGCTGGTCTGGGCACCGTTACCCATCGCCCGCTGGCTCCGATACCCTTTAGTCATCTGCGTGTGTCACTCGCGGGAGGAAAACGCCGCGTGCAGTTTGATCGCTCACGCTTTGACCGCCGTCCTCCACTGAAAGGAGCACCGACAAATGTGAATTTGTTTGAGCAGATTCTGATCATTGCATCCACTTTGTTATGACAGTTAACGGTAAATGTGCAGTCCTGCAATGTCTTGCTCGCACCACTGCTGGGAGGAAAAGAGGCCTTCTTGATTGGAGATACTTTAGAGAAGGGGTTCAGCCTTGTACACTTCAAGGTCCACTAGGATCTGGTCTCCACGGACCACTAGGTGGCGCTCGCGGCGACTCATGGGTCCATACCTGCAAGTTGAGAACGGCGGCTGTAGTGGGCATCCTGCCTGAGAAGATGAGGGCGTACCCACGCTTTACCCCACCACACGTAATCTGCTAATTGACTAATGGGAATACGCGTTTGGTATACATCCGCGTCAGCAGATGGAGTGGAGGGGGTGAGGGGTCTCTGTGTTGCGGGGCTCGTAGAGGAGGCGGCCTCCTCACACAGCGTGGCATGTGCACGCTGTGGCTGAGCTCATGGCAAAGTACACGGTGTCATGAGAACGGGGTCGGGGGTCCCACGTGATTAAACAGAGCCACGCTCACCCCGGCAGGGCGATCTTCACTCCTATGCGCGGAACACGAGTACACACGTGGGGCAAAGTGAAGGGATGAAGCGAATGATTGGTTGGCACGGATACACGGATGGATGAAGGACTCGGTTGATGTGCCCTCAAGCTATTTCGACAGCTGTCAGAGCGCTTGTCTTCAGTCTGCACTCGTCCTGGTGGCGAGCTGACTGCCTCTGTTCACTGCAGGGCAGAGGTGGTGGATCACAGACAGTGACACCGCCATCTGCCGGGTAACGACGCGCTAGAGGAGGCAGCACAGTGAAGAGGTTCCGGATGAATTTTCAGTGCGGAGTTTTTGTGTGTGTGTGCATTTCTCTCTTGTGTTCGTGAGGTTTTCTCCTGGCGTTCTGGGTTTTGGCAAGCGCGACACATACTCGAACAAGGGAATGGCCAAGCATCGCTAAAGTGTGACTCTCGCTGGAAAAGGTCGTGAGACCAAAGGCGGGGCGCTTATGATGTCACACAGTCAATGACAAATGTAGGTTTTCATGGCTCGATCTACGAGAACTGCTCTCCAAGCTTGTTCCGGATGCCCGTGTCAAGTGTTCATTCTCTCTCCTTCGCGATGTTTCACCTCCCGTGTTTTGGGGGGGTGGGGATGATCACGCGTTCTGACGATGCCTCCAACGTTTTGGGGGTTGGGGACGAAACGTCGCGAAGGAGAGACAAGGGACACTCGCGGCATGCTCGTCTCTCTGGAGACACTGAGGAATGTGTCCACGTGCAGGCTATGGCACATGCATGTGAGCGCAGCAGTTGTGTCAACTATTAACACAAATAATGGCATCCAGGGATTCAGCTCATCTCATCTCAATGTAAGAAACCGCGAAGTCTTGTACAGGGTCGTGGTGAGCCGGAGCCTCTCCCGGCAGATGCACGTCGCAAGGCAGTGATATACCCACGATGGGACGCCAGTCCATCACCGGGCACTGCGTGCAATTTAGACTCATCATCATCTCATTATCTGAAATCGCTTAATCCTATATAGGGTCATGGTGAGCCGGAGCCTATCCCGGAAACACAGGGCGTAAGGCAGGAATACACCCGACGACGGGACGCCAGTCCATCGCCGGGCATTGCGGGACAATTTTAGTCTGCGAGCCAATCAACCTATCCAGGAGCATGCTTTTGGACTGTGGGAGGAAACCAGAGTGCCCGGCGAAAACCCACGCAGACACGGGGAGAGAACATGCAAACTCCACAGAGAAAGCAGCACCCGAGACGAGATTCGAACCCGGGACCTTCTTGCTGTGAGGAGGCGACAGCGCTATCCACTGGGCCACAGTGCCGCCCTATCCAGGGATTTTACAGTTTAAAAATAGAATAACCAAAATATTTATATAACATTTCTCCAGTGGGTGTACGAGTTATTTATAGAAACGCTGCTGCGCTGCGTGTGCCAATGCTGATAAGCCACTTAATTGTTTGGAAGGGCCGCATTACCAGCATTCCAATAACACAGTCGCATGGCAGGACATTGCCTTCTGTGAAATCGTGTTTAAAATTCCCTGCCTGACAGCAGCGTGTGTGCAGGTGTGATCGCGCTGACTACTGTAATTTCCCTGAACGTAAATGTCACACACACGCACACGTACGCGCGTGGAGACCTCCTCCCCACCGCCGCCCCCGTAGAGCCTTCACGCACTGCAGGGTCGAGTGCTGTTAGCGAGAACATATGAAGGTCAGCACGGCACATGAGGGGGTGGATGGCCAGCACTACAACCGGCTGGCTTATGCCTCCTTTGCGGCGATGTTTACACGCCGCACCGGGCAGAGTCGACCTAGGGAAGGCCCACGATCGGTTCAAAAAGGCCCCGTTGGTGCTGGCCGCGAGTGGGAAGCGATTTCGAGTGATTGGTGGCGCGGTGCGCTCACCGCTGACACCACCGCGCATGAAGACCCCTCGTGGAGCCGTGACGGGACAGAGGCTCCAAGTGCCGTTGGCGGGTGTCGCCTGTGAAGGCAGACACGTCTGCAGAGGGGGGGGTGGGTGACCAGCACCAAGACAAAGATCCCCCATATAGCCTTAACAGACTGTAGGGTCAAGTGTCGTTAGCCAGAATCTATGAAGGTCGACACGGCACACGACGGGGTTGGTGACCAGCAGCACGCCCGGCCGCCTTTGTCTCCCTAGTAGCAATATTTTTCACATCGCACCAGGTGCTCATTTGAGGCTGAGTCGACCTAGGGGAGGCCCAGGACCGGTTCGGAAAATCGCCGCTGGTGTTGGCCTGAGCGGGACTCGAACTTTGTGACCAGCACCGCACACGCAGATCCCCCCCCCCAAACCGTCCACCCTCCGCTAGCCGGGCTGGGTTTTGGTCTCCGGCGAGAGTGCGAGTGACATTCGGCCAGTGGGAGTGGGGTTTTTTCTCTTCTCTTGTGCCCATCACAGGAGCAGCTTTACCAGAAATGACAGCGCCAGAGAGACCCAGGTTATTGGTTTCACTGGGGCGGCCGCGTTGATAGAGAGCAAATGCGGCCTCTCGGGAATTCCCACGTCTCTGGGTGGCTGGGGGCCGAGCGGGAGGCCGACTGACGCGATTTGTCGGGGCCCGGTGTCGGTGGCTCACCGCTGACACCACGCGGACATTGGCACGGGGAAGTTCGGGCGGATCTGCAGGTGCGGCCGGGCGGTGGGAGGGGGCGGGCGGGCGGCGGGGCTTCCCGCTGCGGTCGCTCGCTCCACATCGATGCGTTGAAACACAAGCTCTGCTACGGAGCCCTCGTGATCCGCCAGGCTCGGTGCCTCGCAGCAAGAAGGCCACGGGTTCGGTTCCCGGCTCGGGTGCGTTTCTGTGTGGCGTTTGCACATTCTCTCCGTACTCCGGTTTCCTCCCGCAGTCCAACAACATACTGCCTTTGGTGAATTGCTCTGATGAAATCGGCCCCCAATGCCCAGAAATGTTGGAAATTACTTGCTCATTCCCACCGGACAACTGTCAAAAAGAGCTACATAGCTCGACCGGTGCCATCCAGTTGAACTGATCAATGAGTGACCGCCTCACCGGCCCTCAGCAGGACCTACAGTAAGGTGATGAAAACGACTGAACCACGTGGTTTTGCGTGAAGAGGCGCCGTCATGGAGCCTGTGTGGTAACTTCTCCTCGCAGGAAGAAGGTCCTGGCCAGGGCGCTTCGATTACCACCCTTTGTGCGTGGAGTTTGTGTGTTCTCTCCCCCCGTTCTGCGTGGGTTTCCCTCGGGTTCTCTGGTTTCGTCCTACAAAATAAAACCACTCGTTAATTAACTGGCCGATAACATCACACCATGCAGGACGCGGTGTCTGGAAAATGTTGGCGTCAGCCGACTCTTGTTATTTATATTTGTATTTATAGTCTCATCTCATCTCATTGTCAGAAACCGCTTAGTTCTGTACAGGGTCGCGGTGAGCCGGAGCCAATCCCGGCAGACACAGGGCGCAAGGCAGGAATATACCCACGATGGGACGCCAGTCCATCACCTGGCACTGCGGGCAATTTAGTTTGCAAGCCAATTAACCTATGCAGCAGCATGTTTTTTGGACTGTGGGAGGAAACTGGAGTGCCTGGCGAAAACCCATGTGGACACGGGGAGAGCATGCAAACTCCACACAGAGAGGCACCCGAGCCGAGATTCGAACCCGGGTCCTTCTTGCTGTGAGGCGACAGCGCTGCCCACTGGGCCACCGTGCTGCCCTATTTATATTCTATATTTATAAATTTCAAATGGGCTAACACAGTCTACTGTCGTTGGCTACTAAAACAAATGGGAGCCGCAAAGTTCGTTGGCACTTCAGATGGCCGCGCCGCTTTGAACATTCGATCTGGGATCACGGACTGTGGCGCTTTGTGGATTAATGCGACTGTCCGCTCGCACGCCCACACGCACGCTCTGTGATCGCTATGGGATTGTCAAGTTTTAATGGTTGCGACAAAAAAAGCACAATTCCACTAAACAAGTGGCGAGATTTGTGAGCGCTGCCATGAAACGTTTGTCATCGGTGAAGAGCCGACGATTCCCGTGGGTAAATAGCCTGGGGCGCGTTCGCTGAGCGAAATGATTCAGTGACAACTTCAAAAAAAACCTCCGGCAAATTAGCGATGCCGCCGTTATGTAAATACAACAGCATCTGTGTTNNNNCCAAAAAAAAAAAACCCACGCCCACAGCACATTTCCAGGAGACGTTTTTACTTTTGAGCAGAATGTCAGAGCAGCTGTGCCGCAGTCGCGTCCACACTGCGACCCCTGGGGAGAACTTTCGCAGCGAGTTATGGCTATGTTTGAAACATGTCAGTCAGTCAGTTGTTTTAAACGAAAGTTGGACGGAAACATTGAGCTACGTATCTCTTTTTAACAGTTGTCAGGACAAGTTAGTTAAGCTCGGCAGAATTTTCTTTGGACTGTACCCACGATCAGAAGCACAGTGTTAGAATTTCACTTGTAAAATATAATGCCTTCTTTCTTAAGTAAACGTGTTATACGACATTTAAATAATGTCCTGTTTGCTGGTTTGGTCCATGCCTTCGTTTTTTTATATAACCAAACAAATGCTGATTGGGCAAAAAACATTTTTGTTGGGAAAAGTGTAACTGTGGTGAATGGAACATGAATTCACGTTCACTTGGCTCTCTTAGATAAATTGCTTTAATGCCATGCCCTTTGCCAAACCGTACAATAACATGTAATTATTTCGAAAACAATCCCTAGGGATGCTATTTTAAATGTCAGTTTATATAAACTCTAGCAATAATGCACGGGTGTATACGTAGAACACATTTGTTGCGTCTACACAATAGGTACGCTGGACTTTTATTTCAGATAACACGCCTGGTGAAAATGTAAGGGTTATACAGAGTAATCACAATTCATTTATGGGAAACTGGTAGTGCAGAGGTTAACGTGAAAAATATTGTCTTGTTAAGATTAAAATAAATATTTACACCTTTAAAAAAAAAGCAACCTAAGATGTCTTGGTACGATTTTTAATCGTGTGGTTTAGATGTTGGTCGCGTGTAAATACCTGTCTGTGTGTGTTTATTCCTGTATACAGTGTGGGTGTGCTGAGCGTATCCTCTGCGCAGAGGGGACGCTCAACCACAAGCAACGCTGTAGAAGGGACTTAGCTTATGCATGGTACCTACATACAAATAGGAGTTATACACGGGGCACACACACACAGTGCCTGATGATGCCTCCAACGCGGGAGGCACAACGTCGCGGAGGAGAGAGGGGGAGCGATCGACGTGGCTATCCCGAAAGAGCAACTTTTCGAAGCAATCATCAGCTATTTGACGATTGCTTCGAAAAGCTGCGAAGCAACCATCATGCATCGAGCCGTGAAAACCTACATCATTACATCAGATGTTAATTATTACAGCAGAAAGTACCCAGCGAGCTTGCAAGCTCTGGATGTGGAATTTCTGCGACCCAACAAACGTCCGAACTGATCATCGCACAAAACGCATAAAACCAAAGGCAAATGATCTCACAGCAACAATATGCGCGCACATTAAACTCGAACCGCAATCGTCAAACGTCAACAGTGACACTGAAGCTTGCGCAATTCAACAAACTCACCGCACTAACTTGTACAAAGATGAAACCCCGACCAACAACCACGGAGTGAACAGCAGGCGATTGCACGGCGCAATCTATTGACGCTCGACATAGGAGAGCAGCGGTGCAGCGGTGGCGTGGGAAGCGTGGAAGCCTCGGGAGAGCGGAGCAGAGCTGCGACCGAAACGGGGAAGTATCGTTGTAGATGGCCCGCAGTGTGAGTAACTCTGCACCGACTCCTTTGTAGGATGGCTGTGCTCTGCGCAAAGTCTATCGGCTGCGTCGCAATGTTCAGTCGATTTCTCCGGGTACTCCGGTTTCCTCCCACAGTCCAAAGACATCGTGCCTAGGTTAATGATCCTGACAAAATTGCTGCTGGTACCCCGAGATGTTGTAACTCGCTTCCCTCTCCCTGTTGGACAGCTGTTAAAAACATCTACATGGCTAAAATTAAAACGATCTGCCCGCCCAGGGTTGGCGTGGGTGCCTGATGATGCTGAACGTAGTTATCAGCGAAACGTCATATATATCTTTTATAAAGTCTCGTGGAGTCGCTTTTCAGCACTCCGGTGTGCTGAGATAGTAAAGGAATTGTCGCGTTTTCTGTTCACGTGACAACCCCTTGCTGATTGGCCGTGTCGGGTGGTGGAGGGTTAAACGACACAATCTTATGATTTTTTTACGTGACCTGACCCACAAATGGATTTCATCGTAAAACGGAGTCGCACCGACGTGCGTCGTTCATTCGGTCGCGATGCCCGTCCTCAGGCCACCGCGCTCGAGTCACCGCGGCGGAATCAGCGCAGGGTCTCGGAGCACTGCCGGCACATCTCGTGCTCGCCGGGGCACGAGCGGCTTCTCGAGATCCCGTCCCCGCCGGGCGCAGCGACGTCGCCCGACCGCGGCCACCGGCTCTTCACCCGCACCTTGCACCCGGCGCCGCGAAACTCCTTCGAGCGCGGGGGCCGGGCTGAGCCGAGCTCGACGAGGAGGCGCGAGTCGCAGCCGCCGCCGCGGCTCCCCGGCTCGCCGCGGCTCCCCGCGACCGCGCGCACCAGCGTCTCCAGCCTCTCGGCGCAGCCTGCGCAGGGATCGGCTGCGTCGGCGACTGTCCGCGGAGGCGCGGTGGCGCCGGCGGCGCCGGCTGATCGCTGCTCCCCCCAGCAAGGGTCCCACGTCCGCGCAGGCGCGGCTACGCTGGTGGCGCCGGTGGCGCCGGTGGCGCCGGTGGCGCCGGCTGAGCCGGCTGATCGCTGCTCCCCCCAGCAAGGGCTCCGCGCGTGCGGCTCCTGGCGAGCTGGCGCAGCGCCTTGCAAAGTGTCGCCTGAAGGGGGACAGCGCGGCGTTCCCGCAGCTGCGCAGTCCTGGAAACTTGTGATCATGAAGAAGTTCGGCTGGTGGAACAAAAAGGCCATGTCCTTAGTAAGTGTTTTCATTAAGACGATTGTTAAGGTGATCGTATGCTCGAATGAGAGTTGAGGCTTCGGGGCTCATTTCTGATGGGGTAAATGCCACGTTCCAATGACATGGGCGACTTGATCCATCGGGATAAATAGCTATTTACACGGGTGAGCTTCCCAACAAGCGGTACACGTTTTATCGACCTTAGAAGGATGATGAGCTGAGTGACTCTGCAGACAGGATTTGAACTCGTAAATGTTTGATTGTGAGCCACTAATGCTGAGCCACAATCCCTTCATAGTAACAGAACAGCAATTTGCTCACTGTGACTGCTGTAGCTGACACTCCATGTTAAACGGATTCCAATAAGTTATTGTACATGAAGATACCCGGGCGGCACGGTGGCCCAGTGGGTAGCGCTGTCGCCTCACAGCAAGAAGGTCCCGGGTTGGAATCTCGGCTCGGGTGCTGCTTTCTGTGTGGCGTTTGCATGTTCTCTCCCTGTGTCTGCGTGGGTTTTCGCCGGGCACTCCGGTTCCCTCCCACAGTCCAAAAAACACGCTGCTGCATAGGTTAATTGGCTCGCAGACTAAATTGCCCGCAATGCCCGTTGATGGACTGGTGTTGCATCGTGGGTATATCTCTGCATTGTGCCCTGTGTCTGCTGGGATAGGCTCCGGCTCACCGCGACCCTGTATAGGACTAAGCGGTTTCTGACAATGAGATGAGATGCAGAAACCCTCATCCTTTAACGCTAACTCACCTCGGTCCCAAACAAACATAAGCAGCTCCATCACGGGTAGGCAGAGACACCATCGCATCCAGGAGGTTGCAAGTTCAATGCCTGCTCAACCCTCAAGCCCTTTACTCAACAAAGTTACGAGCACTTTGCTGATAAGTTCAACAATGAGCATCCTATTGTAAAACCTTCCTGAGCCATAGGAATGTGGAATTTTCCACATTCCTACCAAGGGTGCATAACCTGTGCCCGTGGGACAGGTCCAGCCCGGAAATATTTTCTATCCTGCCCTTATAGATTTATCAAAAATGAATTATATTGTCTCGAAACACAATCGGACTGATTTTTGGCCCGTGTTAAAATACACTCGCGTTTTGACATGGGCCTGTACCGCTATAGCTGCTAAGGCCAACTGTGTGCACGCAAAGAGAAGAGGGAATACAGAGACGTGGTGGGGCTCGTGACCAGTTTGTGGCTCTGTCTCTGGTTATTTAATCTGGAACTGGCTCTCATGAAAAACATAAGTTGTGCACCCCTGCTCTAAACAGTTGAGCGCTACTTGGATACGCAACTCAACCGGAATTTTTTTGTTTAAATAACACTTTGATTTTGAATTTTGGGTCATGACTAAATCCCAGCACCTGGGTGTTTGGGACCACGATGGTTCATGCAGCTGCCCGGTCGCTCAGAGGAGGAGCTCAGGCGTTTATGGCCAATGTGTACCTCTTGCCACGTCGAGCATTATTGCTCCCGTATGCAGTTTCCCACGCACCCTGCTACGGCAGCTGACATGTCGCACATCATTTGCATATGCACGACTATCTGCATGCATAATTATTTGTGTAAATCATAGCAGATTACGTTATGACATGATTCAGTGCAAGTACTGGAACGGTGATGAATCGACTGGTTAGTGAGCCCTGTGGTTGTGCGTGTGTGTGACAAAGGCGGCCGGGCATGGTGCTGGCGACCCACCCCCTCTGGATATTTACATAAATGACTGGCACTGCGGGAGTCCCGTCTGCGTGCGACAATGTTGCGGTGAGCGTGCTGTGCATCGAAGCCGACCGCCCGAGTTCGGTTGAATCCCGCTCACGGCCATGACCAGAGAGGGCTGGGTGCACGGAGCTGTTCATCCACCCCCCTCGTGTGCAACGCTCTCCTTTACAGGTGCTCGCGAAGATCGCTTTGCCCTGCAGTCCGTTGAACGCGGGGCCCGTTGTGTGCTTGTGCTGTGTCCAGGTCGATGTGGACGAGGTGTGCTCCGTGTGCAACTCCGTCATGGACCCTTGCTCGGTGCAGCAAATCTGGTGCAGCCATCGCTTCCACAGGAAGGTGATGGCTGCACCACGGGGCCTGGCTCGACACCCAGTGTGAATGGAGCTATGTGAGAGCCGTCACGCACGTTGACAGCTGTGCCGACCAAGTGAGCTGTGTCTGGGGGGGAACGTTTACGTTAAGCATCCCTTGTTCTGTCTGCCGGCACGAGCGGGGGGGCTGTGCCGTCACGTGCTGTGCCGTCACTGTGACGGCCGTGCGCTCGCGCCCGTGACGGCCGTGCGCTCGCGCCCGTGACGGCCGTGCGCTCGCGCCCGTGACGGCCGTGCGCTCGCGCGCGATGAGCGCTGAAGGTGCACGCGTTGTGTCGTCTCCTCTGCGTCTCTGCCACAGTGCATCCACGGCTGGCTGAAGAGACGGTGGAGCTGCCCCACCTGCCAGGCACGGGCGCCCCCCCACGGGGGACAGGGGGCTGCCTGAACGGCCACCACCATCCCCTCCAGTCTCTCTCCAATGCTGGACAGACATCTCTTCACTCCCCCTTTCCCTGATCTTCCACTTCTGAATGTATTCTCTCTCCGGCTTTTCACTCCGTCTCCATGAAATGTCATCTGCAAAGGACTGACGTGGCAGTCGCGAGCAAGAGACTTCAACCTGAACATACAACATCGTACATCTCGGTTGTGCGTTCCGCTTGTGTCACGTGTTGTTTGGCACGATGCCTGACGTATAGCTGGCAGATTCTTTCGGAATGTGCTGAGGGTGCACATTGAACAACGTCCAAAGTCAAAATACAACATGCGCGCGGTGAACCGCCGACCAATTTTACCGATTGAAAAGAAACGCGAGCTGACACAGCCTACACACGCGGCGCGCGGAGTTGAGTCACCCGCTCGGGCTGCGTGAGCCGACCTTTCCACTGAGTAGGAAGCAATGTCAAGCGGGTGCCTCCGTGAAATCTACCTGCAAACAAATCGGTGCGGAGAAAACCCACGAGGGTTTGCTGATTATTTGCTCAGTGTCATTTCTCGGGTCGGGCTTCAGCTGCTGCGCTGGGGGTGTGGAAAATCCCACCTGCACCCACATCACACCACGGAATTTATGAACACTCACAACATAAACAAATGAACCGCCCAATTTACAGGATTTTTTGAAGCCATATTTAACGTTAATGCAATGCAGTCTAATGACGCAAATTGCAGTGAAAATGTACGCGTAGTAGTTTTTTCACCTAAATATTGTGAATTTAGAAACGTGTGGTTCGGGTTTTTTTTTCTACTTTAAGCACTAATTATTGGTAAAACAACTAAGAAAGTAATTTATTATCAATTAGAATCATCCGAAAATGTACATCATTACACACAGTCAAAATACTTTATATGCTATTCGACAAAACACTTTTTCAATGGAATTTGCATTTTAATCAGAATATTGGTGAGATTCATTGGTAAGTGGTGACACATTGGAAATGCCCAAACATTTGGGGCTCCAATCATCCACTCATATTAATATCATGTTAATGCCACAAGTTTATACCGCTATGCTGCGAAACAAGTTAATATCTTGGTCTATTTCATAACAATGTTGCCAAAGAAACGGTGTCCTGATATTTTCAGTTGATTATTGATTTATTCGTTTTTGAATGCGTAATATTCATCTTAATGGATATAGTTTGTGTTTGTGAAGCTTGGACGAGTAGAGAGGGGATCTTTAATGCTCACTCTCGTACGCAAGCAATAATAGGGCTGCATTCTCATGCTTTGGGAGTTTTTAAAAATTTGGGGAATATTTTACAATGCTGAATCAGTAAATGGTCATTTGGTAACAATGGCATTGTTTTCTTATTAATTTGGTAGTTGTGCTCTGTTGGAAAACAATTAAGCTGGTGTGAAAAGCAGAATATTTATGAAGGGTTCAATATGCAACTGCTGTGTACATTATTCGAGTGTTGATGTATTGCTGTATTTAGATTTTTAATGCTCTACAAAGTCCAATACATTGAATGGCTCTCGATGTTTAGAAGCATCTCATCTCATTGTCAGAAGCCGCTTCATCATGTACAGGGTCGCGGTGAGCCGGAGTCCATCACAGCAGACACAGGACGAAAGGCAGGAATATACCCACGATGGGACGCCAGTCCATCGCCGGGCACTCCGGACAATTTAGTCTGCAAGCCAATTAATCTATGCAGCAGCATGTTTTTTGGACTGTGGGAGGAAACCAGAGTGCCCAGCGAAAACCCACGCGGACACGGGGAGAACATGCAAACTCCACACAGAAAGGTATCCGAGCCAAGATTCGAACCCGGGACCTTCTTGCTGTGAGGCGACAGCGCTACCCACTGGGCCACTGTGCCACCGTTTAGAAGCATTAATTACGTTAACTCTGCATAAAGATAATAAACTGTGAATGCCATTGCAGAACACTTCTATCGGTGATATTTGAATAAATGATATTGTTCATGAGAAATCATTTGATTAAATCTAACAAAGTATTTTAAACAATCTCTAAAAAGTGTTGGATTAAATGTTTTTCTGTCCACGAAATATGAAACAATTTTATATTTTAAGATGTGCTTCTGTAACATAGATGGCTGAAATATCTGACCATTCACGTTAGCTGTGTAGAAAGGATAAATGTTCCCGATCTCACAAAACCACAGGACTAACAGATAAATTAACATTACTCAACCCTTTGGCCAAACATGACACTGAAACTATGCTCCAATAGAATCCTGAATGAAGCTGAACCGAAACTGGCTCGTGAGTGAAACTACGTGCTTTGGCACAAATCTACCGGTGCTCTTTAATTTAGATTTATCTTTACGTGTCTGAGTCTTGGGGATTTTCAACTGAATTCAAGTTATACACGCGTGCTTTAAAAAAAACAACCGTATATAACAAACTATTATCTCGAAAATGCTTAACATTTTAACGCATTCAGAAGTCATTGTATTTCCAAATGTACATTTCAATGTATGTTTTTGTGATGAACATCATTACCAAACGCTCGTTACTCTCACCACCTCGCTACACGAACTTGTTAATTGGTGGCAGTTTCAGGAGCATTAACACAGCATCCCATTCTTTAACGTACGTTGTTTATGAACGTCTCAGTCTAAATTCAAGACCAAAGAACTCTATAGAGGGTTATCAATGCCAAAGAGGCAAGTGGTAACGTCAATGAAGTGACGGGCAAAATACACGTTTAAACTTGAACTGAAATGTTATGCAGTCACTGAAGTAGCACATTGTAATAGAGCAACATGTACTTTCATTCACTCGAGACAGGCTGCGGCAAGCTATAGATGTCACTGTTGTGGAGGAACAGGTTTCTTGTACTGTTATTTATGGTCTCACATTTTAGCACCACGTGCGTTGTGATTGCAAGTGTCGTGTGAAGTCACGCGTTTTGTTCTTTAACCAACCTTGTCCGTTCCCCCCCCCCTCTTGCCTTGGCTGTGCTTCACGTCGATATTTGTTGAATTCCGCTTAAGTAATTGGTGTTGACGATTAGATAATGAATCTCAGCCACACAGAGATATTTCTTGCTGAAGATTCCATGTTGGTAGGCTTTGCAGCTACTGAAGTTTTTGAGATGCTGGTAAAATAATGTGTTTCCCAATGAAGAAATGAAACATGTTATTTAAAGTATACGTACTTTTAATGTAACGTTTGCGTAATGTTCCTCATCTCAAATTTCAGCTGTATTTACACACGCTTGCAATGGAGTGAATTTATTGTAGAAATAAAGATATTTTAAATTATCGCTGTGTATTTGGAGTTTGCATGCTCTCCCCGTGTCCGCGTGGGTTTTCGCCGGGTACTCCGGTTTCCTCCCACAGTCCAAAAGCATGCTCCTGGATAGGTTGATTGGCTCGCAGACTAAAATTGTCCCGCAATACCCGGCGATGGACCGGCGTCCCGTCGTCGGGTGTATTCCTGCCTTACGCCCTGTGTTTCCGGGATAGGCTCCGGCTCACCGTGACCCTATATAGGATTAAGCGGTTTCAGATAATGAGATGAGATGAGATGTTGACCAGGAGTCAGTAATCTTACACACATCACACATCAATATGATTCATATGTGGGGGGCACGGTGGTGCACTGAGTGATGCTGCCGCCTCACAGCAAGAACGCCCGGGTTCGATTCTCGGTTCAGGTGCCTTTCTGTGTAGAGCATTGCATGTTATTCCTGTGTGAGCGTTGGTTTTTACCGGGTATTCCGTTTTCCTCCCACAGTCCAAAAACATTCTGCCCAGGTTGGCTGGCCTAAGGTGCACCCAGCGCACTGTGACGGATTATCCTGGGTATAGCCTAGGTCATTCACTAACTTGCTTACCCTTCCCCCTTGGACAACTGTTAAAAATAACTCCTTCACGCTTACACGAAACTGCTTCAGTACACCGAGCCCGTACCAATGAAATTCTGGGATGAATCTGGGTGAGTAGCTATGATTACAACAGAGGGAGAGGGAGCGATCGACGCGGCTGTCCCGAGAGAGCAGCTTTTCGAAGCAATCATCATGCATCGAGCCGTGAAAACCTACATCGTTATATTAAAACAGGTCCTTCAGTGACGTGCGTTTGGTGACCTTAGACCATCTCACTTTTTGTAATGTGACCTAATTCTAAATCTGGGATATAGAGTACACACCGTTCTTATTTGGGGGGAGATTAACACATGTTGCAGCCCCAGGGCAGAAGAAAGTTGGTCCTCGTGTTCTATAACTGACATCTTGAAGGGCCCTGTCCTGACAATTGTGAGGAGGCAATAAATTCTGCTTAAGCTCTCAGAGGACATTTTAATCACCCTATGAAATTTTTTTTTACAACACAAGGGGAATAACTGCTTGGTAAATAGCATACTGTTCAATTGGTTATGACTTTAAAATCCCAGCTTTAAAACGGTTCGTTCAAACCACTATGAGTGCAAGGGAAACGCCACGAATTACACGGCCGGATGGCGCCACCTGGTGGACATATGTGGAGAAGACACTAATTGTAGAGTTGAACCTCATCAGTATATGAAGGCAGGTGTTGTGCAGTCTTGATATGAATTTCATTCAGACTCGGACGCACGTAATAGACGTACACGTATAGTCTAATTTGTAATAAATGTAATAAAATAAGAGGTTTCACCGTTTCTGGCGATTATACAAGTGTTCACACTCACTCATAATTACAGACAGAGGGCGCAAGGCGGGGGAATGCCCAGGATGTGACGCCAGTCCACTCTTTGGGGCAGTTTACTCAGCAGGGCCAATTAACGCTCGGCAGCAGCGTGTCTTTGGAGAGTGTGTGGGGG
>JAZEWT010000014.1:21984224-21994556 GCA_036362905.1 Mordacia mordax | reverse complement strand
AACTATTGTATCAGGTGCGCTCCGTGCTTCAGTACAATTATATTGTAATTATAATAACAAGACGTTAATAACAACTATTGTATCAGGTGCGCTCCGTGCTTTCGTACAATTCTATTGTAATTATAATAACAAGACGTTAATAACAACTATTGTATCAGGTGCGCTCCGTGCTTCAGTACAATTATATTGTAATTGGAATAACGAGACATCAACAACAACAATTATATCAGTCGGTTGTAACGGCCGTGCGGGTTTCGTGCATTACCAGCTGCTGCAGGATGAAGTGTGGGTAATGACACCTCTTCCAAGACGTCTGGCCAGCGTGGCGGAGTAGGCAGATTACCCTCTCGAGCCGCCCGTTCTTAACCGGCGGGGTCGCGACCCATCAGTGGGCCGCGAGCGCCACCTCGTGGTTCGCGGAGTCCAGGTCTAAGTGGGTCTCGATCGTTAAAACCTTGAGAACATTGAGAATCCCTGCTGTAGAGAGAGTACCAGAAACACAGAGGCTCTCATTGAGTGCCCCTCTCGAGTCTATAGAGCTCCGGTATATCTAGTGCCCTCGCTAGTGAAGGCCCCGTTAGTCAGCGTCTGAAGCTGCAGCTGCCGGAGTAGTAAGACGCACACAGGGCAGATGCTCCTAAACGTTTTATTTATGCCAACCACAAGATCGTCATTAAAATGATCACAACATTTACAATGACATGCGACGTTTCGCTGATCATTGCAATCAGCATCATCAGGCGCTCGCACGAGTATGAGACGAGTGACTCTATGAGTGTCCTCCTCCAGCCTTTGGGTCTCTTGACATAGGGAGGGATGTTGATGCTGTCAGTTGCTGAGCTCATGAAGAATTGACACGTTCTGTGCACGTGACAAAACCTGACTGATTGGCTGTGTCGGGGGGAGGAAAGTTTGACACATTTTTACGTGACCTCACCCAAAAAAATGGATTTATGAATAACCTTTGCCACGGAAGCCTTCGTATTAAAGGGCTTAATCCGATTAATGTTTTTTGTTCTTACATAGCTTATGGCAGGAGTCAAACTTGTATAGCATGCGGTTATTGTTTATATCACTATTTTTCGTAGACCGTCTGCAACATCTTCTTCAGGGGCTCGCAGTCTGCGGACCACACTTTGGAACCACTGGCTTACAGCATGGCGAGCTGGAGGGAGCTGCGTTAAAACAGCGCGCGTGCATTTGTCATCTTTGCAGCAGAGGTGGAGCCCAGGAGAAAGGCCCTCCGTGCGTCTGCGGAGGCGCGGAGGATCCCCGATGATGGAGAGGCGGAGACCGACCGCTCGCGTGAGGCCGCCGCTGGTGCCAAGGAGCCGGCGGGTTCAACCGCAGCGCGCCGGGAGCCGTACGCATCGTGGTTGATGAAGTCGGAGCCAGAGAGTCGCTTCGAGAACGGCGTAGACATGAAGGTAACGCTGCCCATGGTCAGCGGCACTGCGGGTCAGAGCCTTGGTGAAGGCGCTCTTAGAAAAGACGCTGAATTCCCTTGCAGCAGAGCAAGGAAGCATTTACAGCTCCGTGTAGTCAAACAGAGATGACATTTATACATTTTCTTCTGCACATAACAACTGCTTATACAGTTTCAAGTGCATTATCGTTATCAGCATTAGCGCCAGCACTGTTTTTTCTCTGTTCATCATCATAATTACCGCGATCACGATTGAAAATCTTCACCAAAGTAATCGCCACCATCATTCACATCAAGTTCCCCCGTATAACCTTAACAGACTGTAGGGTCAACTGCCGTTATTGAGACCCGATCAAGGTCGACACGGTACACGAGGAGTGGGTGACCAGCACCACACCTGACCGCCTTTGTCTACCCAGTGGCAATGTTTGCACACTTCACTAGATACTCATTTGAGGCTGAGTCGACCTAGGGGAGGTCTAGGGCCGGTTCAGAATATCGCCACCGGTGTTGTCCGTGAGCTGGATTCGATCTCGGGTCCCCAGTTTTACAGCCCAGCGCTGCGCTAACCACTGATCCACCGCTCTCCCACACCACTCACGTCACCACTGTCATCACAACAGAACACTCATTAGGATATATCCACAGTGCTTTTGTTTAAGTCTCTTGTAAGTGAAATGGCACAATGTTCCGTGAGCCAGTAACAACAGCAACATACCATTTCTGTCCAAGTAATGGCTTTGTCCAGTATAACATGGTGTGAAATGCAGCACAGCAGGAGCGTCTAATTGTTTTGAAATGTCCTTTAAGCTGAAGGCGTCATTGCAACTGTGTTTGGTGTCAAAGGAATGAAACCGTGCACAGCTGCCACAGCATATGGGCTTGCTGTTTCAAAGAGCAATGGAAGTTAATGTTGACGCTGCCTGTCTGTGTGTTCGTGTGCGTTTTTAATAATTAGACACAATGCCAAAGTTTGAACACTGTATCCTGTCTCCCTTTGTAGTTTGGCATTGACGATCTGGCAGCCCTGCCAAACGGGACGTCGTGTTGGGATGGAGTGCGAAACTACCAGGTGACACAATTGCCTCCCACCAACGTCTGTCACCGGCGCCTGCCTCGGTTCTTCCTGGTGGCTCTGTTGCCGATGTGCAGTTGAAAGCGAACGTGCGATGTCTTTCACGTGCAAATGTGCAAAATTGTGGAAAATGAGCTTCTGGCGATTTTGATAAAATGACCCAATTTTCACTTTGGTAGTTAAATCCAAGGACGAAAATTTGCCATTTTCACCGTTATAATTGGAATGCTCCAGTTAATTAATTGTTGTAATCGGTTTCAGTGAGTGAAGGTACAGCCTAGTAACTGGGACTTTCCAAACTCCCAAGCAGAATGGCCCACAACGTAATTGTTGCACTGCTATCTATTGGCTTCATCTAAACACAGTAAGTTGGTGTCTCACGTGAAATTTCCACAATCCATCAATCCTGTCTCAAATTGCCTGAAGTTTAGGTGCACACGTTTGAAAAAAATGGAAATGTGCTTACATAGCGGACAATTGGAAGGTACCCATGGGAGGGAATGTGCACATTCCAGACGGATTGACTTGCAATCAATTCCTCTGGGTCGGGAGTGAGTACAGGAGCTGAAAATTTATGGAGAAGCGTCTGAATGTTGTGGGTTTTACGCTGCTCGCTTGTGCAGCAGTCCAGTCGTAACTCACATTGTGATTATTTTTTTAGGCACGTAACTATATGCGGGCAATGAAGACTGGGCAGATGGCATTCTTTTACCATAGCAACTGCAAAGTACCAGGCATTGCTGGATTGGTCAAGGTATGTGTATTTAAATTCTAGACAAACAGAACCTAAATATATATATATTTCTGGTATCTTCTCTTTTACCATTTTTCCAATGCTAATAATAATAATTGCATTTATCGAATGCTGTTCACCCGAGGGTCACAAAGCGCTGCGTACCACCATGCATACCACGGTGGTGGTTTTCTATGAAGCTTGCACAGAGGTCTTGAAGTGAAACAGGTTGAAAACCCCTCGCCTAAAGACAATGCAACACATGACTTAAACGTGCTTTGCGCTAGTATTTTTTTTATCAACACGCGGAAGTTTTACCGTAGCCACACAATAGACAATAATAAATTCCCCGGGTCTTCAGTCTGAATTTGAATTTGTGGTATATTTCCATGACAGATCGTGAAGGAAGCCTACCCAGACCATACCCAGTTCGATTCCAAGGATACACATTACGACCAGAGCAGCAATAAGAGCAACCCCAAGTGGGACATGGTAAGGGTTAAGTCACGACATTTCATACTTGCGCACCACACTAGTCTGTCGAATATAAGTTTAACTCACAACATGAAATGAACGCATATTTCTCCTTTGTGGATTGTTCCCCGATAGGTCATCATTAAATGTTGCTGCACTGCCAGGTTGAAGGGACACATTTTCTAGTTAATTTATTATTTCCACATTGTTTTGCAGGCAGTTGCGTAAATATTAAACTCAGTAATTTACCCGCTTGTCCCAAAGCAGGTGCCTTATGAAAATTGAGTCGAGGCACTCATTGGAGACTTTTCTGAGAAAATAAATGTTCAAAAAAATCTGTTTTATGGGATCCTTTTACACCTATTATGCAAAATCTATCTCCTTGAGTCGATGGATTGCAGTTAGCGCTGCCTTCGCTTCACAGGAGAGGGCAATGTTGCCAAATGAAATCCCAAATGAATTATTTATAGGCGGTTTTAACATTTGGCAAACGTGCACCGTTTTATCCGGCCGGACAGGTAAAGGCGGAAGCATACGGTTGGCTAAGCTACTTTATGGATTTATGAATGTCGGTGGCGCATTGAGTGGCGCTGCAACCTCACAGCAAGAAGGTTCCTTGTTCGATTCCCAGCTCTGGTGCCGTTTTGTGTGGCGTTTGTATGTTCTTCCCTTGCCCACGTGGGATTTCAGTGGGTCGTCTGGTTTCCTGCCACACACACACTACTTCCCTAGGTGAATTGGCCTGCTGAGCAAATCGCCCCCAAAAAGTTCTCTGCGATGCACCACATCCTGGGTACAATTCCGCCTTGCACCCTATATCTGCTGAGATAGGCTTCACAACCCCGTACAGGACTAATCGGGTACTGATACTTAACTGAACTTTGCTTTTCCTGCCACACTGCAAAGACATGCTGCTGCCTAAGTTAATTCTCCCGACTATATTTCCGCCGCTGCCCGGACGTGTTCTAACTTAACTTACCTCTCTCTGCTCGCCGCTCAGCTCTAAACAAAGAGCTGCGTAACACAACGCCTCCTTCCGGCTCGGTACGCACCGACGGCCGCTCACTCGTCTCGGCTCGCGTATCTTGAGCCGCGGCTGAGCACGGGGGCGCGCGCGCGCGGACTGCCCGCAGGTGGACGTGCGGTTTGAGAGGAGGACGAAGCGCTTCCTGCCGCTGGCCGAACTGAAGGCTTGGCACGTGAGGCACGTATCGGAGGGAGGCCCTCTCCGCTCCGTCGCCCTCTTCACCAGCGCTCGCCTCTCGGTGCAGCCGCTCACCAAGGGTGAGCCGCCCCCTAACCCCCAACGCGTGCATCGCCGCACACGCAGCTCTTGCCTTCGTGCGGCTCTCTTGAAGGGCAGCTGACGACAACTCATACATCGGCACGTTGAGTTTGGTGATCCATTCGATTGCATCAGGTGTAAGCTTTGTGTACAGCAATCGTGTCTCCTGCATCGGTCCATAGTAATTGGCAGTGTTTGGCTGTGTGACGGTAAGATTGCACTTCAACACATCCATCATTCGGGTGACCTTCACTGGAAAGTGTGAAGTATGTTGGCATTGGACAGCCGATCGTGTGGGCAGTGCACAGGCCATTAACGCAGTTTTGACAAGGTTTGGAAGTTTAAATCATCCCTGCCCTGCGCTACATGTGAAGGGAGTGTTTCGTGTATTTGTTCTCTCTTTTAATACGTTGACATTAATGGTGATGCTGTGCTGCTCACTGGCGAAGTCTTTGCCGTTGTGTGCACACGTGTGAATCGCCTGTACATGCCACACGTGCGCTAACGCGCTTAATGGCAGGGGCAGTTAACTTTTATTTGGAGTCCCTTAAGTCCTCTTTTATAGTTTAATCGCTACAGCTTGACAGCTGTGACCCTCTGTTTTGTAGAAGAGTTTGATTTTGTGCTGAGCTTGGAGGATAAAGAACCTCTGTGAAGAAAGGACAATGATCATCTCACGGGAAAACGGAAGACATCTCCAAGTAGCAGTGCGTGTCATAAAAACCTACATCAGTGCTTCTGACCATTTTCGAAATCCGATTTCTATTTTGCAGTCGCTGCTATGCGAGTTGTTTTGTTTTCAATAAATGTCACAGAAAAAGTAAACGAATTAACAAAACATGCAATGTGTTTGTAATTTTTACATGTGACTGCAACATCTTGAGCTAAACTGGCTGTTAATTGATCACTTTGTTGGTCATAGCTTAGGAAAGCGTCATTGAAGAACACATAGAAATACAAAGTAACTATTGGCAAGTATTCATATTACACTTCTAGACACTTGCTTAAAAATGTTTAACCCTTCAGCGTCATGGCAATTTAAAGCAAAGGTTACAGCAAAAGAGATTTGACAATCCTCTCATTGCTTTGTGCTTTAGTCAGAGCATAAAGCCGGCGGCACGGTGGCCCAGTGGGTAGCGTTGTCGCCTCACAGCAAGAAGGGCCCGGGTTCGAATCTTGGCTCGGGTGCCTTTGTGTGGAGTTTGCGAGTTCTATCCCCGTGTCCGCGTGGGTTTTCGCCGGGCACTCCGGTTTCCTCCCACAGTCCAAAAAACATGCTGTCGCATAGGTTAAATAGCTTGCAGACTAAATTGCCGGCAGTGCCCGGTGATGGACTGGCGTCCCATTGTGGGTATATCCCCGCCTTACGCCCTGTGTCTGCCGGGATAGGCTCCGGCTCACCGCGACCGCGTAGAGAACTAAGCGGGTTCTGACAATGAGATGATGTGAGATAACGCCGACGTTTTCTGTGCCTGGGTTTGAATGTGGACAAGCTGGTCTTTCAATCGCTAAAACTTGAATGTCCCGTCGATAGGCTCAGCCTGCCACATTTGGTTTTCACACTCAGCTCAGTCTATCCCAGCTCGAATTGGTGACATTTGTAGTATTAAGGTTGATGTACAGCAAATGGCTTTTAAAGAAAGGTGCTGCTCTCAAACAAGTTTCCTGTGTGGTATATGATGCACTAGTGTGGAACGAATGCCTGACGTGTTAGATATCATTTTCACATTTGTTGTGGTGAGCATTCAAGGATTAAGGAGGGGGGGGGGGCAGATGATGTATATTATTTCATACACGCAAGAGCGGTGGTTTGAAATTGTGGTAACTTTGCTTTTTGACGCACGTGTACTTTGCTGTTATTGCACTCCATATCTGTACAGTTTTCCACACGTAGATGCCACAAGGCTTGCGCGTGTCTATGCACCTGCCTGTAGAAAATGAGAAGCCTCTTGATCGAAATGACGTGCAGTAGATTGATAAGTCTCGGGCAGCTTTATTTAATCTGTAACGAACCGTTGAGCTATGTAGGTCTTTTTAACAGTTGTCCATCGGTTAATAGTTGTCCAGCATCTGGATTCGCAACAACTTAATGGATTGGAATATTTTGCAGTGTGTGTTCGCGTTGAATCATGTGTTGCTCGGCATGATGTACAACGTTTAAACAAATTTCCTGGCACATGGATCGAACTATTGGACATGAGACCTCACGGTAAAACCCTGAAACCTTGAGAGAGATATACAGCGCAACTACGACACCTACATGACAGGAAACCCGTTTTAATGGCAATACTGTATTCTATCCGGAAACCACTTTTTTAAATCCCCAAAAGTAAAGTTGAGATTGAATATTGAAAGGTCAAATTCAGCAATAGGAAGGTGCATCCCAATAGGCAATAAGACCCTAACCTAAACCTGACCCCATCATCCTTTGGGGTTTAACTGGGCTTGCAGTAGCTTTTGCCCATCTTTTTCACTTTTGGATATTTCCTCGCCGAATATGAAATTACACTCGTTTTTCGTTTGACTTTGCCATGGCTGTTTCATAACTTGATTCTGCACTGTGTGGGCCTCCAACGGGTTGTGTCTAGTGTTGTGTAAGCTCTATAGAAGGGACCCGGGCATTAGTTTAAATAAAAAGCATCAGTGTGCAGATTAAAAGACACATAAGCAGACAATATACTTTCGAATAGCTTCCAACACATACAAAATTAAAGTATTTCATATCAGAGTGCATTATCTCGGCAACAGCATTTCAACACAGGCAAGGACAAAATGTTGGTGCACCTGGTTGTGTAACGCGTTATGTAATCTGCAAGAGTTTTCAAAAAGGCAATGTATTCAGTTGCACGTGCCATCATGTAGATGTGTTGTGCATATTGGGGTGTTTGGATTGTGCACTAATATTGTGTCCTTTTACATTTAGAATCAAACAAGCTGTGTTGTACATTGTGATGTTATACGGTACCTTGAAAACCATTTTACAAGTTGAAGGCACAATATACAATAAAACATTAATATTTATAATCGGCTGCTGTCTTGTAACTGAACCATCTTTTCCATTGCTTATTTGGATGCCGAATGAATTTAAGGACTATCACATCTCCAGGTGAGATGCTTTACGGAATACAGATTGTCACTACATGTCGGGTTTAAGCATAATTTGTTACCTCCCTGTTAAGATTCACATTTTAGATCAACTAGTCTGGTGACTTCCTATGCTTCAAGTGGATAATTGGTGGTAATTGGAGTTAAGTAATCTATGTTTCCACCACAAGATGTGTGCATAAAAGCCCAGTATCTCTTCACAATAACCAGTCTGACATCCCACTGCTGATGTCTACTGAATTATGTTGCCATGGTCTCACCGGAGATGATTTTCTCTTGCAAGTTGAACAGCATTAGTTTCCTGAGCCACAACTGCCCCAACTATCTCCTCGGTCAGGGCTTTAATGAAAACCTCATTACATTATGGTCTTCGTGCATCCCCAATGTCATGGAATCTCGTGGAGCTGGGAGATAGGGCCGGCTTGGTGCTCACACTACATGGTCGTGATGGCGTTCTTCATGCAGCAAAATAGAGCTGGGGCGATGAGTCTATTTAATTAACCGACTAAAAATTGTAACTACCTTCCAAGAAGTTTTCTACCTTTTTTTTGTATCACAAAGCCACGCACATTACCTCCCGTCCAGCAGCGCTGGTGGAGACTGAGGTGAGACGTTTTTCACCTCTTTGAATGTCATCTGTTGAGTCGAGTAATCAGGATAATTCATATGGCAATGGATTACTTACATAAACCAGCCCGAAACATTGTGGCTGATTTGGTCATAGAAACTGTTACACAGTACTGTTATATTTCTCATACTGAAAGTTACAGTAGCATAATAAAAATAAAGTTACATGACACCTTCTAAGCGCCTATATCGAACCATTCTGTACGTCTATGGGGTGTTGTGAGCGAGAAGTTGTGCTGGCACACTTCTGACACTAATTGGTCTAGATTTTATTTGAGAATATCTATGGCCTGAACCTGTGCTTGCCAAGATTCAAGTGTAGTTTGTTATTGATGTACACTGTTGTAATACGTCTTCAGAGCCAATAATGTAAGTCCTGGAATGTAATTGGCACACATTATCCTTTGATAAGGAACTTCAAATGCCTGTCAAGAAGTTCTCTGGGGAGATTTTTTTAAATGGCTCCGTGCCAAGCAGGCTTAAATGAGTTTGTGAGATTCTCATACAAATAGGAGTCAAGCATTACAGTGCTGTGCTTTCACAATAGCCCAGTGGATGTTCGTCAGTTGGTCCAGTGAGAAACGGAAAGCACGTGTTCAAAAGAGTCCTTACCTGATGGTTATTAAGACAATAGCCTGCATACAGATAACCCCTCATTGCCTTCCCCGTGCCACCTCTCACTCCCTCCTGCACGCTACCTTGCCCCAATTTAACTACCCACTGAGAGTTGATTTCCATAGTTGTTCTTTCGGGATAGCCGCGTCGAGTGTTTCAGCAAGAAGGACCCGGGTTCGATTCCCGGCTCGGGTGCCTTAATGTGTGGAGTTTGCGTGTTCTCTGCCCGTGTCCTCTACCCGTGTCCTCTGCCAGTGACCTCTGCCAGTGTCCTCTGCCAGTGACCTCTGCCAGTGTCCTCTGCCAGTGACCTCTGCCAGTGTCCTCTGCCCGTGACCTCTGCCCCGTGTCCTCTGCCCGTGTCCGCGTGGGTTTTCGCCGGGTACTCCGTTTTCCTCCCACCGTCCAAAGAAACGCTGCTGCCTCGGTTAATTGGCCTGCTGAGTAAATTGCCCCCATTGCCCTGCGATGTGTTAGCGTCACATCCTGGGCATAGCCCCGCCTTGTGCCCTCGTCTGCCAGGATAGGCTCCGGCACCCTGTACAGGATAAAGAGAGTATTGATAACGATGATGATCTATTGCTAAATTACAACCTAAACAATACCCTTAACGGATACAATGGCAGTTGGCATTCGCAATACGAGAAACAACGATGGCTCCGCCAGACGTGAACCCCACCAGCACCTGCGCCACCCCAGCACTGGCTGCCTGGCACCAGCTCATCATCAGTACCCGCTTAATCCTGTGCAGGGTCGCGGGGGGCTGGAGCCTATCCTGGCCGATAGAGGGCGCAAGGCGTGCTGAATATTCAGGATGTGACGCCAGTACATGGCCCGGCTCAGTTGTTTCGGGCAATTTGCTCAGCAGCAGCACAATGAACCCAGGCTGCAGCGTGTCTTTGGACGGTGGGAGGAAACCGGAGTACCCGGCGAAAACCCCACGCGGCGGGCACGGGGGGAGGGGGCGCGGCGTCGTGGTCTCAGCCCCGCCT
>JAZEWT010000014.1:21967638-21978658 GCA_036362905.1 Mordacia mordax | reverse complement strand
GGGGGGGGGAAGCGGCGCGGGGGGGGGGAGCAGCGCGGCGCTGATCGCTTGCGCTCCACGGATGGCTGCGTGATTAAGCAGCGGCAGTCGTTTGTGCAAACAGGGCCCTGTCATTGGAATGTGGAACTTCCACTGTGGCCACAGACTAAAGGACGGAGAGTAGCACTGCCCCAAGCTCTTCTCAAGCGTGGCCTGACTTTGATTTTTGAATATGCTAATTACACATGCAATGTGTATTCAGCGTTCAAAGCGGCCCCCCCCTCCCCAAACACAGGTGCGTGTGTGACGCTCACTCACAGCACTTAAACTGCAATTTGACAACGATCATCTGCTTCATTGTGGTACTGCCACTGAGCGCTTTTGTCTCGCAGAGGCACTTTCATATTTGACCAGGCCTGGAGCCAGCAGTGGCGGCACGAGTGGCGGCGGTTACGCAGTTATTCATGCAAAATGCACCGCTTGGGCGTTCTCCGCACCTCACACTGGATACGGCCGCACCTGCTCGCTCTGTCGAGGGAGAGAGAGACCGCTCATTACGAAGCCCGCGGAGCTTCAGTTCTGATCCGTGGGACGAGAGGCCACTTAGCTCCATCATCAGCTGGAGGGCTGCCCCTTGCCCGCCTCTCGTGGCGGTTGGGGTGGTGCCAGGTGGAATTGGGCACCATGACTCCCAGGCTGGCACGGCTATGATTGCCCCCGCGCTAAGCGACAACTCGATTAAGGAGTTCGTAACTTGCGTTCTGCTTTGTATGTGGTCTTGCGCTGTTAATATCGCCTCCTAATTCTAAGCCACATTTCTGCCGAGCTTATTGTAAAAAAAAAAATGATGGGTGTTTTTTTTTATGGTTGCATACGCTCTTTTCTTCAATAAAACCTTACTCCCAAGCACACTGTTATACCACTGTTATTAAACTTATTAGATGTATTGGTATTTTTTGTTCTGTGCGATTTTGCGTGTTTACTGTTTACTCAATGATTTCATCTTTGCTCAAATTGGTGCAGTGAGTTTGCTTATATACCTTGTACATTCATATCGTTGTTGCGTTGGTCAAGATCGTACGTTGTATCGCGGGAATCCCGCATCCAGAGCCTGCAGGCTCACTGGGAATTTTCAGCAGTAATAATAATCATCTATCGTCCCAGTGGCTGCAGGGGTCACGTGGAGTGACTGTCACACGCACAATTGATTGATGCATCGATGCGCTCGATAGGGCCGCTGCTGCCCACATCCGGGGTTCAAGTTCGCCCACCGATGCTGAGCAGCGTCGGACATTCATCTGAGCTCCGAGTCATTGTTTTCCATCGCAGCGAGGAGAGCGAAGCGTTTGCTTTAGTAGCGAATCGGTTGGGCATGGCGCTCGAGGTGTTGGGGTAGCGGTGTTGGGGTAGCGGTGCAGGCGATTGCTGCTCGCTCTCCCCACGTTGGAGGCGAGGTTCTGCGTTCTGCGCTCTATTCCTATTGAAAGCACGGGCAGTTACCATGAATCCACACGTTCGCTCGGTGTTCCGTTATCTTACCCTGTTTTCGCCGGATCATCTGTTTTGCATTCACACACGTGTGTGTCTGTGTCTGTGTGTTTGTTCAATGGCAATGCAGAGCAGACGTGTTTGCCGAGCGACAGAATTCGCTTTTCCTTCGGCGAGAACTTTGCGCGCAGACGCGTTTCGTTACGGAAACACATTTCCATACGGGGGAGGACGCGAGCGCAGTCGCGTCGTAATGCGCCTTCCGGTGGAGCATGGACATTATCAATACAAGCAATTGTGGACGTCGCCTTGGAAAGCAGGCAACGCGAGGCGCACATGAATTTGTCATCGCACCGGCATCGCGTGATTGATGCCGTACGCACGCAGGAGCGTTCGTTTGAATTCGCTCGTTCATCGCACCAGTAACCTCGTGCGCGGATGGTAGTAACACGTTCCACGGGCTCCCGATTAGCCGGGCGAGGCTCGATCACCGACATCCGATTAGAGTAGAAAATCCAGTTACAGGCATGAATTGGACAACAGCGGTGGCAATTGTCCGAGCTGCAGGTGTCGGGGGAAAAGCGCTGCTTGACGCCGTCGCGTCTTGAGACCGGTGTTCCTCCACGCCTGTGCCGCTCCTCGTTTGTGTTCCTCCTCGTTCGTGTTCCTCCTCGTTTGTGCTCCTCCTCGTTTGTGTTCCTCCACGTCTGTGCCGCTCCTCGTTTGTGTTCCTCCTCGTTTGTGCCACTCCTCGTTTGTGTTTCTCCACGTTTGTGCCGCTCCTCGTTTGTGTTTCTCCACGTTTGTGCCGCTCCTCGTTTGTGTTTCTCCACGTTTGTGCCGCTCCTCGTTTGTGCCGCTCCTCGTTTGTGCCGCCCCACGTCACTGGCGTTGGCCGTGAGCGGGAATCGAACTCTGCTCGCCGGGTTAATAGCCCAGCTCGTTTGAACCGCTGCTGCACCGCTCCCCACTGCATTACCACTCCAAATACAAAGATCCCCCATATAGCCTTAACAGACTGTAGGGTCAAGTTCCGATAGTGAGCGCCTATGAAGGTCGACACGGCACACGAGGAGTGGGTGACCAGCACCACGCTCGGCCGCCTTTTGTCTCCCTAATGGCAATGTTTACACACTGCACTAGGTACTCATTTGAGGCTGAGTCGACCTAGGGGAGGCGCAGGACCGGTTCAGAAAATCGTCATGGGCGTTTACCGTGAGCGGGATTCGAACTCGGGTCGCCGCGGTTTGCAGCCCAGCGCTGCGCTAACCGCTGCGCCACCGCTCCCCACGGACACGACCACTCCAAGACATGAGCGCACACACGCGGTTTGTGCGCGCACAGGACTCGGCACACGAGGCGTGCTCGTGTGCCGAGGAGTGGGGAGGCCGTGAGCTCGAGTCCACTGCGCGTGACTTCTGTCTGCGATCGTAATGAATCCCAATTTCGAGGCAGGTGTTCCCCCGCCGCCAGTGGGCGCGGAGACCAGGCGCAGCTGCCCGCGCTGTTTGCGCGGAATAGATCCCATCACGCGCGCCCAAATGATATCTGGATATCTCGACTTCTTCGGTGGGCGCTCACAAACTTTTCCCGGGCTCTCAAAAATGGCTTACGACTTGGAGGTAATGCTTGGGCAGGAAACTGGATCTGCTGACTCCTCGTGGGAGGTGTGTGTGTGTGTGTGTTTGCGTGCGTGCGTGTGTGCCCTGTTTATGCGTTGTCAACAAAATTGTCAATTTTGAGTTGTAGCAGTTTGTTCAGTCTGGTACAGATGATCAGGGATTGGAAATATCGTTTAGCGTTTGTTGTGCCCCCTACATGGAGAGATATGCATACTTTCGAACTCTCGATCTAGGGAGTTTTTTTTATTTATCCTGGTGCTTTTGGAAGTATGTGTGCACGCTTATAACAGATAAAAATGTGGAGATATAGTTGTTCATGGCTCGGAAGAGCCACGTCGAGCACTGATCCCCCCTCTGCTTCGAGACATTTTACCTCCCAGGAGGGCATCTTCCGTTGTCCTGAGATGCCTCGCCACGGCTATCCCAAAAGAGCAACCTTGGCAAGCAATCGTCGGATTAATGATTCGCTGGGAATATTTTGTCCCGTAAATCCTGCAGCGAGTGTCTCGCCTCTCGACTGAAACTGAAGTGCGTGGAGAAGACCGTGTAATTAAGCTGATGGGACTCAATGCCGTGTAAGGGTGTGACCTTCCGTGCTGCACTCAAGTGTGCTGCGATCTCGACGGCCCTGCTGATGGGTGTCTCATTCAGATGGTGACGTTTTGGCCCCCAACCAAGGCAACATCTAATATGCTTGATCGCCAGGCACGTATCCAGTCTCGCAGCATCGATCTGCCTGTCAGCCTCTGTGTGTGTGTGTGTGTGTGCCGGCCTGACATGATGTTGGCTGCTCACGTAGTACTACCCTTGGCTCTTGTTTGCAACTTAATAATAATTGCACTTCTGGAGCGCTTTTCATCCGAGGGTCACAAAGCGCTGCACAGAGCGGCGGAAAGAAGGGCACGTCAACAGCGACGACATGAGAACGGCAAATTAGCAACAATAACTTTATTGGTTTTTTTTTTGTAATCCGGGCTGTGGAGAGAACGGCATATCAACAACATCGGGACAGTGCAACTAAAAGTCAAATAGTGGCAATACATTGTAGGACATAAAATAAGCAATATTAAAAAAAGAAAATAATTCTTTAACAAACAAGGAAGGAATAAGTGTTCCTGAGCAGGCGCAGGTCGGCAGAGAGCCATCATACCGGCACGACAACATTGAGCCGCATCAGCAGTCCTAGCGAGATTACTTGAAAGCCTTACGGAACAAGTGAGTCTTGAAATGAGATATGAAGATGCCCAGGAACTCAGCTGATCGAATCTCCAGTGGAAGGGTGTTCCAGAGTTTGGGAGCAGCGCGCGAGAAGGCTCTGTCACCCATCGAATGGAGGTGTGATCTGGGCACATGCAGCAAGCAGCCCGTATTGGAGGATTGGAGTGGTCGGGTTGAGGAGGATGCCTGAAGTCGGTCACGGATGTTTGTCGGAGCAGCGCCAATGAGAGCCTTGTAGGTGAGGAGGAGGATCTTAAACCCAGTCCTGTATTCAACCGGTAACCAGTGGAGAGACATCAGTACTGGGGATATGTGATTGTGGATGGGTGTGTGAGAACTCTAGCTGCCACATTCTGCACACGTTGGAGACGATTGCTCAGGTAGGCAGGGGTGCCAGGGACCAGTGCATTGCAGTCATCGATTCGTTCGGAGATGAAGATGTGTATTAGTTTCTCAGCATCAGAGGGTGACAGGATGTTGTGCAGTCTGGCTATATTTCTGAAATGGAAATAGGCTACCTTCGTCAATGGTCTGGTCGTCAAGCATCAATTGGACAGGTTCAGCCTTGGACAATTTGTGCAGGGTTGTGACAAGCACAACTTCTGTTTTGTCGTCATTTGGTTTTAGGAAATTTGAATTGAACCAGGCCTTCACAGTTGACAGGACGACATGCAAAGATAAGGCGCATTGATGGATGGTTTTGCCCGGATATAGATTTGGATGTCATCGGCCTAGCAGTGGTAGCAGAGATTGAGGCTGTGCAGGATATGGCCAAGTGGTTGTATGTAGATGCTGAAGAGGAGTGGGCAGAGGACTGAACCCTGAGGAACTCCAGACAAAACAGGGTGAATATCTGAGTTTTGTCCTCCGAGGCTGACGAACTGCTTCCGGTCGGAAAGGTATGAGCTCAGCCCGTGCAGGGCACAGCCAGAGACCCCTATACCCTCCAGTTGCTCAAGTAAGATCGGGTGGTCAACGGTATCAAAGGCAGTGCTCAGGTCCAGGAGGACAAGAATACTTGGCAAGCCTTCATCAGTAGCGACGACTACGCTGTATTTGTGTAAGAGGTTGATTATGCACATTGTCACATTCGGCAGAAAAATAATCCACTTCAGGCTGTGGACTCGTAAACTGTGGGTTTTAGCCACCTGTGATTTGGCAAAGAGGCTTCCATTCACTTCCATTACTCGAGCCTCATGTCTATATATTGTTATCAAATGCGGCACATTTTAAGTGATGCTTGAGAATGTGTGGTCTCTGCGCAAGAGCGATCTTAAGAACACCGTAAATAGCGGTTATTAAATGACCGATTTCAGGCAATGGATCTCGATAAATCTGGAACCCGTTCGAAGTGGCAGTCATTCCCCAGGCAGTGCCGACCCAATGCGGGTTGATCACCTGCGGTGCATCTCGGCTTGGGTTGGGGCTAGAGGTGGGGGGAGAGGGAGGGTGGGGGTGAGGAGGAGTTATACCCCCCAATCCCCCTGACCGCCTCGAATCCACCACTGGCTACAATTCACTTAAATGCTGGTTTGATTGCAATTAGCGGTCTAATAACGCGCACTCACGCCACTCACACGTGAGCCTGATCCGATCTGCAGGGGCCACGTGCACCGCCGCTGGGATGCGCAGGGGACGTGAGCGTGGATCGGGTCACAGGTCACGTTCAGAGCGCCGTGGACACCTCGCTGACCCATTTCTCCGTGGATTTCTGGACATACGATTGACCTTTTTTAAATAAGCAGCGGCTTGTAGGTTTAACATGTAGAAATGGTTTTTGACCATTTCTGGCAATTACACAGGTGTTTTGATATCTTAAAATATCTTAAAACACCAAAAATAGACACCTTTCACAAAGTGTCTAGTTTGCAAAAGCCACACATGCTTGTGGCGAAATATGCAAACAGGAAGCTTTGATAACATGCGCATTGTCCTTCAAACTGATTGGCCTGCACCAGACATGGCTTTCTTTTGTGCCTAATTGTCAGTGTTAGCAGGCTGTTGCCTAAAGGCAGTGAGCTCAGGGCAATGCAATATCAATGCTTTAGCAGCTCAGGTCGAGCTGTTTAAGCGATGGGTACGTTTAGCCAGTGTGCGTATGGCTGGTAGGGGTGGTTGCTGGATTCTGCTGAGCGCTGTCGAGCCACAGGACTCCGACCGATCGGCTCTAGACTTGCGCGTCCGTCGCCAGCGCACGCAGACCGAGCCGAGCCCGCTGGCTCTCTTGCGGGCGGTTGTCTCATCGTCGTGCGTGACATTGAAGTACTCGGGAAATGTGGGTCAGTGCAGGAAATGTCAGATCAATAATTCACATCAATCTCCACTTCGGCAAGGTCAGCAGCAGATGGATGCCTAAGGAACTCTGGTTAGATCACAAGGCAGTGTGTCACAATTGCCTGTGACCTTCTGATATATTATAAGGGTGTGCGAGAGACAGGTGCAGGTTGTAACATCGCTAGCTCGGCACATTGCGACGTGAGTCAGTAATTCCTGCCGCTATCGACTAAGGCCATGGTGTGGCAGCGTCACGGTTGAAATTTAATTCGAACGAAAAAAAATCCCGTAAGTCACTGTTAGTGGGACTGCACGTAGCAGCAGTTGTCACTCCAACATTGGCAGTCCAGTACCCAATTGCAGGCTGCATAGGGGCAGCTGCCATGGGGGTGCACTTTGAATGTTTGAGATCAGTCAGTTTGTATTTAAGCTGGAAAGAACCGTTGAGCCGTGTTGCTCTTTTTAACAGTTGTCCAGCGGAGGGGGGTAAAGCCAGTTACAACATTTTAGGGCATTGGGAGAAATTTAGTCAGAGCAGTCAACGTGGGCAGCGTGTTTTTGTGCTGTGGGAGGAAACCATAGTACCCAGCTGAAAATCACGCACACACACACGGGGAGAATGTGCAAACTCTACATCGTTGGATCGTGACCCATCGGTGGGTCGTGACCCATTGGTGGGTCGTGAGCCACGTCACGGCTCCACACCTCCACAGTCACGGCTCCACAGTCACGGCTCCACAGTCACGGCTCCGCACCTCCACAGTCACGGCTCCGCACCTCCACAGTCACGGCTCCACACGTCAGTCACGGTTTCACACGTCAGTCACGGTTCCACACGTCAGTCACGGCTCCACGCATGAAAATGCTCCTCTGAATCACAACGCGGTTTAAACGATTACAAAAAAAGCCGATTACACAGATCACGTGGCTGCCGGCGGATTACTTTGATACAATATTTAATTAACCCCGGGTTAAGCTCGCTGCGTATCAGTCATGTATTATTCGATTTTAATTATGGAAAGTTTCGCACCTTTAAACTGTCATTTAAGAAAAACAAAATGTTTGTTCATCGGGGACTGATTATCCTAAATAATTAACACAACAGTAACAACATTTGTTACCAATAAACATATCTTGCAAAGTGAAGCTGTGTATAATAATTCTGTAGTGTATAGTGCCACAGTGCTTGAGTTTCCATAGTGTGGATAAGCATCCCGTCTCTGCCACTTTTGTAATTCATGCTCGCAATCAGCAATTGTCTGCGATATCCTGGCGCAACATCCGGGGTATAGCCCCGCTTTGTATCCTCTGTCTGCCAGGATAGGCTCTGGTCCCCCGCTCGTACCCTGTACAGGATTAAGCGGGCATCGATAATGATGATCAGTGCGTGCCCAGGTTAAGTCACTGCCTGGAAATGGTTCATAAACGAGGCCGCGTATGTGACACAGGGGGTTTAGCGGGGTTATTTTATTTTTAAATTAACGCAGTTGCCGAGCTCTCGTCCAAACGTCTGAAAGCGTCAATCGGCAGAAGGGCAGGTGTGGTAGTGGAGCGTGGGGATGAGTGGGCGACTGGGCGTGAGTGACAGCGGTGGTGGCAGAGTGATAATGACATGTTAGTGATGCGGTTGTGACGTTTAGGCTGGAGATAAACAATTCTCTCGGTTAGAGCAGGGGTCTCCAACCAGTCGGTCAGTGTGCTGCACATTACCTTCATCCTGGGGGTTGGTAAAATGTGTACCAATTTGTTTGAGATGCACGGTGGTTTCCCATACAGAGGCTTTCGTGGAGTTGCGAATTGCCTCTCTACTCGATCAACGCCGATCAGCCGAGATATTATTCTCACCGAGCTCATGTCTCGGGTGGAATTGGCCAATTGTTTAATTCACTCGCTTCGCAAAACAATGCCGCCTCGGTTCAACGCATCGCTGGCACTTGGAAATCAGGACTGTTCTCGTTTCAAAGCACAACAATTTCTCACGGTCCCAATGCCAATCCTTTATTGTAAGCTCACCTTGCCCTCATTAAGAGCCTCACATCTCACTGCATGTTTACTCTGTCTGCGTGACGAAGCAATTAGAGGCGAGGGGACAATGGGTCTTGGTTGTGCCGTGGATGTTGGCAGCTGCCACGTGTTGACCTTGTGCGCAGGGGCACAGCTGTGACGTCAGCGACGGAGTGAGGCCGCGATATTATCATAATTAATTACGATTGCACGCTCATTCGTGACCGTTGTGTCGCAAGCTCGACGTCAATGCCCTGCTGCTCGGCGTGAGGTTTACGTGCGGCAGGGTCAGGGGGTTACTGCTTACGTCTTGCCGAGCGTGCAGCAGTCGCAAACGGTCCTCCGCGGTCCGCTCGCTCTCGCTCTCTCTCTCTCTCTCTCGTGACCCTTCCCGCCGCTGTCAACCTCTGCGCATCACTCGCGGATGCTCCTGGCGATTTCCTCTCCCCGGGCGGTCGATTTGCAGGTCGCACGCCCCGGGGGCGACTTGCTGCTGCCCTCACCGCTCGGTCGAAGCGTCTGGCGAGCGTGGAAGATGAGGCCACAGTACGCTTCGAAGTGGCCCCAGCCAGCGAGCTCCCCGCGGCGAAGGAGCCGCGGCGAGCGGCGGCGACGCGAGCCGGCGTGCGGTTGTTTGAGAAATTGCTCTCCGTAACGGCTCTTTCAGGAGAGCCGCGTCGAGTGTTCCTTCATCAGGCGCTCTGGTGCCTGATAATGCTTCCAACATAGGGGACGAAACGTCAAGAAGGCGAGCGAATCAACGCCCGACGCGGCTATCTCAAAATAGCAGCTGTGGCGAATGGTCTCATTCTGCACATCGAGCCATGGAAACCGACATCATTATACTGGTTGTACGGTCCAGTGCGTGCGTGCGTGCGAGCATCTGCGTGCAATGCACAGGTGGCTTGGCGAGGAATTGTCATTCCTTCAATCAGGGGAGGAGGAGACGGAGTAACAGAAAGGAGGGTGTCGAAATCTGGGCAAGGATTTATTGTTTATTTTTAAAGCGTTGCTGCCACCTGAAATGGCAGTTTTGATCGCTTTAAACATGAGCAGCGTAATGCCACGGAGTGCGAGCACGGCACCTCGAGTCTGTCAGGCGCGGGGGGGCGGTGGCGGGGAGATGATGGCGAATGCGCGAATGCCGCGTTGTCCCCGTGGGAACTGTGACCCAGATGTGGGCCCCCTTGCCAACGGTTATAATTATCGCTCGGTGGAAATCACAACTTCGCGCGGGATCTGTGAGGTTTTTTTCTCTTCTTTTTCGGATTGGAAGCTCGGCGGCACCTCGTGAGCTCGATGCTGTAATGTGGTTAACTGTGTAATTGCCTGGTGGCCCAGGTGTGGCCATGGCTGTGTGGGGGGTCGATGAGGCAGTGTCGCTGAGCTCGTGGGTTCAAATCCACGCGTTCATCGGCTCTGCAACGTGGTTCGTGGTCTCCCTGAGCACAGGGCCACCGTTCATTCAAGACACCATCAGAATTTGGAGTCGGGCCAAGCCGTATGTATGTCAGGGATGCGTTTACTTCCAATAACCAAGATCCGCTTGGTCCACCCTGGGTCTGGTCTGAACGCACTATCGGGTGATCGCCCGCATCCCAGTGACGAGCCGCGGCCCACCGATCGAGGATAATGGATCTAAAACAGCTTCATGCGAGTAAAAGTGATGTCTCTTGATGTCACACGATGGTACTTTTTGCGCGGGGATATTGTGGACGCGATGAATATGGTACAACTTCCTCTTATGCTGCACCTTTCGTTCAATCGGAAGTGCCCGGTTTTTTTTAGCAAACAGTCTATTGAATGAATATTATTGTGCTAAACCATGTTTGACATGTTGCAGAGGTGTTACACCTAGTTCTAGGTACTTTATCAGCTATGCAAGTGGTGCAGGGTCTGCTATTGTTTTAGTGACTTATTCTCACTGTGCATGAGCATCTTGTGACTGAAACCCTTCTGGAAGGAGCATTCTCATTCCACGCCATGACTCCATAGTGCGGTTATGGGGACGTGACTCTAATCACCCAGTGAAGATGCGGCATTGGGCCAAGGCTGGCATTCGTGAAAGCTTTTGGATCAGCGTCCCACATTTTACGGAGTGGTGATAAAGTACGAATTTATACAAATCTATTAAGTTGTTAAAGGTTATGGCGGCGATCTGCCGTAGTGGAAGCTTCTCGCTTGTGAAATAAAATTCCCGCGTTCCTAAACCGATGTCGCGGTTCCCACTGTCATCGCTTTCCTAACCACGGCGGTTGTGCGGAGACGCGGCACCATCACCACCGTCATCTCTCTCTCTAACCACGGCGCTTGTGTGGAGACGCGGCACCATCACCACCGTCATCTCTCTCTAACCACAGCGGTTGTGCGGAGACGCGGCACCATCACCACCGTCCCCTCTCTAATCACAGCGGTTGTGCGGAGACGCGGCACCA
>JAZEWT010000014.1:21899863-21911939 GCA_036362905.1 Mordacia mordax | reverse complement strand
CTGCGTGGCCTCAAAGTGCACTTGACCTGGCATAGGCACCGTGGGGACATCACCGCCACTTACTGGACAACGGTGCCGTTGTGTCGTGCGTTTGTGAGAACAGATGAAGAGATGGGCCGATTTAAGATTACTTATACAACATCGGCCCATCTGTTAACGCTATGGGTACTTTTTTGCCAGTATACATATATAAGATTACAACAGGTTTTACCGTATCTGGCGATTATGCAGGTGTTAAGATCTTACCCATAGCGTTAACAGATGGGCCGATGTTGTATAAGATGACGTGGTGTGGAGTGTGGTTGTTTTTTCAATGACTGACTGGTACTAGTGGGGTGACAATTGTGCTCTGGAGATTAGGTTTTTGAAGGACACTACTGGGCAGTTGCAGGCAGACGCCCTCCAGAAACAACGGAGGGCAAAGCAGCAATGCTCACAACAACGCTTGGAGCGCAGAGGCGGCTAAAACAGCGAGTTAGTACAGCCGGGAGCACAGATGGTGCAGCTGCCAGTCACGCAAACCACAGCACGCGTGTGTCCCGTGACTTCCCATCAGCAAACCTTCAGCACTTTCGGTGGCCTCAGTGCACCTAGCCTGGCACAAAGCGTGTTTATTTAAGGTACCGCTGTGGCCACTGCTCGCATGATCATCGAGTGCTGAGAAACTCCAAACCTGCTGGACTGCCAGGTGATCACTGCAGAAAGCAGGTGCGATCTGCTCGTATGAGTATCCTCCGGGTACTTTGGTCTCCTCCTCCATACAAGCGCTTTTTTGAAAATGAGCTCACGGAACATCTCAATGCAGGCCTTCCTAACGCGGTCTTGAAGCTCCACGAGGTGTACCTGAATCGAAGAGGATTACAGAGTAGTTGAGTCGGAAGCATCGTCTCGTGCTCCTGTTCTACTGCGAAGTTAGTGAGCGACTCAAGTAGAATCGGCAACGGTGGCTGCTTTACGATGAATTCTATTAACGACGCGTGCGCGTGCCTCTTTCCTTTCAGCTGCAGCAGGGCTCACCGACGAACAGAGCGAGTTTCAAAAGGTGGCGCTGGAGTTTGCCAAGAATGAGATGGCGCCGCACATGGCCGAGTGGGACCTGAAGGTAAGTTCGCGAAAGTTAACGCCCGTTCCGGCACAAACCAGTGATGGATTGCATCGTCGATTATCGTGACCCTTTATCTCTTTATCGTCAGGGTAGGTCGATAGATGTTTAATATTGCAGCAGAAAGTATCCATTGAGTTGGCAAGGCCGAGATGCGTGCAACAAAAGTTCAAACTTCCGCCGATGAGGATATGGACACCCGCGTGGTTGGCGATCAAGGGTGGAGAAAAAAAAATATGTTTAAGAAAAAGAAACTTCTCTTTTCGTTTCTGAATGTCGGCAAGAAGGCCAATAGGTTTGGTTGTTAGGGATGTGTGATTCATTGCACGGAAGGTCGTGCCCCCCATTGGTTAGTCTTTGTGCGCTACCCACTCAGCCGAGTTCGCGTGTTGGTCTGAGAACGCGTCTGTCGGGCGAGCGAATTAAGCTTCACACCTCCTCGCTCCAGTCTCGCTGGCATTTCGGAACCGCGCAGGCACTCGAGAGAGCAGATCACAGTGCACGGTAACAAGATCGCTCTGCAGCGGTAACATCCACGCCTCGCTGAAAGTACGGTGCATATCACCAAATTCACAATCATCAGTTCCAATTCGTCGCTTTACGTTTATACTTCCCTTCGCTTTGAAAGTGAACTTTTCATATTAAAGTCCACCTGTTTTCTCCATTCCATTAAACACTGGATGGTGATCATCTCAGGCCACGCGTCCTGAATCGGCGGTGGCGTTATCGCGTCGGGCTCGCGGTAGAACGTTAGTCGAGATACTTACCACGGCTGAATTAACAGCGAGCCTTGCACAGTGAATATAAACCCCTGAGTGAAGACCTCAGTTGTCTCCCGACTGAGATGTGAATTCCTTGCATCCCCATTGTAAAGCCACCACTCTCGAGCTGCAGGGGATCTCACGCTGGTAACATCCGTGACTCACAGAACGAAAGTCCTGCCCCAGGCGGTTCGATTCCCACCTCGGGTACTTTCCTGTGTGGAGTTTGTGTGCTCTTCCTCCGTTCTATGTGGCTTTTACTCCGGGTTCTCCGGTTTTCTCAGATGATTAAAATAACTCTCATTAACTAATTGGCCGCTAACATCATAATATTTTAAGCCGTGTCTGGCAGGTTGGCGCCGGCTGGCTGTCTGACTCCCCTCATTCTGGTTTTATCGCTACACCTCTGAATCCGCGTTTTGTCCACGGCAAAGCGTGGAAATTTGCGCGGCGCGTTATAAATTGTGACATATTTTTTTTATCAGCAGTCATTCAACTTGACGTTTTAAAAAGGATGTGCACGCACATAAACGCCTCGGCGACCTCCAGGCTCCTTCTTTAAGCGGTACGTGAACACGTTTCTTCATTGAAAAACAAGATTCACAACAATGTTATGGGTTTAAAAACAAACAAACTCGCATTCATCTTGACCGTGTCGCCTCGAGCACACGATTTTAACTCCGTTAGAAAGTTTAGTCATCACTGACCGAGCACTTAATGCGATGCTCATTGTAATGCTTTGTGCGAAGTTTAAAAAACAGACGAACCACGGCGAGCAAATCTCAATCGGCGTCCACTGCGGCTGTGGACGGGGCTTTAGTGGCGGCGACCATTCCGTTCACAAGATGAACCACGGGCGACCCGGCAGCGGCGGCGGCGGTGCGTTTGATAGAATGCTACTGGTGCGGAATTGACCGTTTGTATCCAATCAATATTCTATTCCCTACGTAGATAATGCGGCTCCATTGGCAAGCCAGTAAGTACAGCGTAAACAGCGACAACATAATCGTGTCTCGCTCTAGAGAGCATTGCTCTGTCTCTGGTCAGGTGCCCTGCGCGTATTGATTTCCGTCAGATTTGAATGAGGATATGGGCAGAGGAACGTAAATGATTGAGCGTTTTCACTGACACTGGATGTTAATTGTTATTGTTGAAACAGTCATTTATGAAGGATAACATAGTACGCGACGTGGGGCGGCGGCACTGCCGTCTCACAGCAAACAACACAATCCTGGGTTCAGTTACCAGCTCGGGTGCCTCTCTCTGCAGAGTTTGTGAGTTCTTCCTCTGCTCGCATGGGTTTTCTCTGGGTCCAGTACTCGGGCTTCCTCTCACAGTCCAGAGATATCCTCTGACAGTCCAGAGATATCCATCCTCTCACAGTCCAGAGATATCCTCTCACAGTCCAGAGATATTCCTCACAATCCAGAGATATCCTCTGACAGTCCAGAGATATCCTCTCACAATCCAGAGATATCCTCTCACAGTCCAGAGATATCTTCTCACAGTCCAGAGATATCCTCTCACAATCCAGAGATATCCTCTCACAATCCAGAGATATCCACTCATAGTCCAGAGATATCCTCTCACAGTCCAGAGATATTCCTCACAATCCAGAGATATCCTCTCACAGTCTAGAGATATCCTCTCACAGTCCAGAGATATCCTCTCACAGTCCAGAGATATTCCTCACAATCCAGAGATATCCTCTCATAGTCCAGAGATATCCTCTCACAATCCAGAGATATCCTCTCACAGTCCAGAGATATCCTCTCACAGTCCAGAGATATTCCTCACAATCCAGAGATATCCTCTCATAGTCCAGAGATATCCCACTGCTGCCTAGGTTAATCGGCCTGCTGCCGAAATTGCCTCCGATGCCCTATGCTTGACCGGTGTCCCATCCTGGGTATAGCCGTGCCTTGCGCCCCGTGTCTGCCTGGATAGGCCGAGGTGGAACGTAGGACGCGGCTGTAGCGGCACGGCCCGGCGTGCATGCCGCGGATTTTGTGTGCGCCCGTGGCCGAGGCCCGTCACGAAACGTCCGTGTTTCCGAGTCCGCTTTGCCCGCATACTGCCGCCGCTGCCACCGCCGCCACCGCCACCGCCGCCGCCACCACCGCCGCTACCGCCGCCACCGCCACTACCGGCGGCGGCAGTGGCGGCGGCGTCGGCTCTGGAACGAGCCGGCGGGGACGCCTCCATCGCGAGAATGTCGCCTCTTCTACCGTCAGAGTTCGACTGCAATGCTCGTTTTAATAATAATAATAATTGCATTTAAAGAGCGCCTTTCACCCGAGGGTCACATAGCGCTGCACGGAGCTGCGGAAAGAACAGCACGTCAGCAATAATAACGTTTTTTTTTTCAACGTGGGGTGCATTAATGCTTGGAGTTGAAACTGAAGGCACCCGTTCTCAACCGGCCCACCGGTGGGTTGCGACTCACCAGTAGGCCGTGATCGCCACCTAGCGGTCCGTGGGAACCAGACCCGAGTTGGCCAAAGTGTGCATTGAGGAGTGTTGGGAGAAGCCCTGCTTTAATGGCCGGGTGGTTCTCTCTGCCTTGAGTGGCATGTTTATTTCAGTGCACAAGACCGACCACGAGTTGGATGGTTACAAGTTCAAATGTTGGTTGTGAGGGTTGTCTCGACCACACATTTCTCCGGAGTTGTTAAAATTAATGTGACGATGTCGGGAAGTCAGCAGTGACTGTTCTGTTATATATTCAGCCGAGCCATGGCAATGTGGAATATCTGCCGCTGGTACAGGGCTGTCTTAACAGCAGTATCGGCCCTCGGGCAAAGCAGTGCACTGGGGCCCCTACCTACACTGGCTACATAGAGTGTTTAGTTATTTATTGACAGCAAGTCACAACATACATAGATTAGCATGGAGCCCCCTATGCTCGTGGGGCCCCCGGGCAACTGCCCAGCGTGTCCGTGCGTTAAGACGGCACTGGCTGTAAACATGAGATGAACCCATCTGAGCCAAAATCGCTAACTTATTAAAGGCCAAAAAAAATTGCCTTGCGTCGACAACGCCACACTCGGGCTTGAGAAGAGGATAGATGTCAAGCACTGGCAGCGCAAATAATTGAATGATTAATTGTGTTTTTTTCCCCCTTGCTCGGCACAATAATTCCACTTGACAGCCGACTGCCAATTTGCGAAACCCATTTTGTTCCGTCGCATGTAGCGAAAATTACGTTCATGTTTTACATGCGCTTTGGCGAGAGCAGAGGCAGAGTCGTCTCAGTGGCGAGGTGGGGCCGCGTTGTGCGAGCGGCTGCCGCTGAGTGTTTTCCTGGACCAGTGATCCGAGGAACTGACTGCTGGGTGCGCAGAGGCGGGGGAGGACGGGGGGTGGGGGGGGGGCATCTTGAAGAAATGTTCAGATGCCACACCAAGAGATCGACGAGTGACCTGCGGGCGGCTGCAAGTCCGGTGCTATAATCGTTGCACTGGTGCGGTGTTGGGAGTAGATTGAAGAAGTTTTTAAACTTCTTCATCGCAGTCTTACACTTCTTAGTCTCGTGAATGTATTGGAATTGTTGGTGGAATGTGTTCTGTGGAATGTTGTGTGTTACTGCTTACTTCATGGTTATGGTTACGGTTTAATTTTTGTACAAGTTAGTGTCGTGCGTTTATTTATTTACGTTATGACTTTATGCGTTGCTGTTGCGTTGGTCAATGCAAGCGTTTGTTGTATCGCGCGAATCCCGCATCCAGAGCTTGCAAGCTCGCTGGTAAGTTTTTTTTCCCCTACTGATAAACATCGATTTATCTCAATAGGAGTAGATTAACAACATGAATTGCATGGAACACAACAAGTAAGAATGTCGAACTACATTTAGCGGTGGCGGAGGGGTGCAGCGGTACCATCGCGGCCTTGCAGAAAGAAGTCCTGCCTGAGATGGTTCGACTTCCACCTCGGGTGCCTTTCTGTATGGAGCTTGTGTGTTCTCCCGTTGTTCCACGTGGACTTCCTCTGGGATCTCCGGTTTCCTCCGACAACTAAAAAACACTCATTGATTCGCCGATACCAGCGTAACGTATAGGACTCAGTGTCTGGTGAGTTGGCGCCGGCCGACCACCTGGCTTTACTTCCCTCGTCTGCAAGTGACCTCGCGTCTGAGTTCTTCTCTCTTTGAAGGAATACTTTTGAAACTGAATGAATACATGCGCGCGTTATAAATTTGACTTACTAATTAAATTTCTGTACAATTATGTGAAGCCACTTTGATTTGTACAGTGTTCATTACGCAAGCGTTACTTAGTGGGAACTGAATAATCTCAATTTTTCTGGCCCCACCATAGGAATGTTGAAATTATTCCAATTTCTCTGCCTTGCCAATAGAGATAAGCCCGCAGGGAAACACTTTATTTTCTTAGCTAAGAGATAATATATCTCAGGGGAGTGTTCATCCGGCTAAATTCGAACGTTACGTTGAATTGTCCGCTCAGTCAAAGTATTTCCCTGCTGGAATGACCTTGGGGCAGCCCCTATCTCCGGTGGTGACCCTGAGACAGGGGTAGTCATGAGAGATGTTCCAAGCGCTCGCAGCGAGCCCGGCGCTGCCACGGTCACAGTTTATTAACCCCCGCAGGGCGATGGGTTCCGTTTCATGAACACACAGCGCTCAGACTGCACGCGGAGCACTGCAAGCAAAGGTTAATGCAATTAATTAAAAGTCGATAATTATACGGGGTGATCCATTAAATGATGCCCCACTGATTGCTAATGAACCTCTAACTCCCTTCTCCACATGTGGTTGCTGTTGTGGAAGCGATTTGTTCTCCGTGTCTTACGGAGGAGGTTGAGTTCGCGCATTGAGACGTGTTGAGGTTTAAAAATAACAGCTGTTTTCTCTCGAATTACAATCGTACTCGTGCCGTGTCTTCAAAGGGATCACCCTCTATATTATTTGTAGGCTTTCTAGGATTCGCAATTAAAAATTCCCATTAAATTTCTCTTTACGAAGCTAAAATAATCTGTGTCCATACACAGCAAAGCCCAAACTTTCTCTGACTTCCTTACGTATCCCTATCCACCCGAAGCATCGAATTATTTAACATCAGGCTTACGCGAGCGTCTTTCCCTTCGAGAGTGAGACGCCACATTTCAACATTGTGCCGTTTCTCCGCGGAGTTCTCTCCGCGGAGAAGCGGCACAAGAACCGGGCGGCACAAGAGCCCGGGCGGCACAAGAGCCCGGGCGGCACAAGAGCCCGGGTGGCACAAGAGCCGGGCGGCACAAGAGCCCGGGCGGCACAAGAGCCCGGGCGGCACAAGAGCCCGGGCGGCACAAGAGCCCGGGCGGCTCTCGGCGGAGTGCCGCGCGGATCTGCGCCGGGCCGGCGGCTCTGCCCCACGTGCGCGGGCGGCGCCCGGCGGGATGCCCGCCGCTGAGTCGCCGCTTCATCGTGACTTCAGAGTGGCGTTTGCGCATGAGGCCGTAGCTAGAGAAGCGTCGAGCTCGGAGAACTCGTGCAGGGAAGCGTCGACGCAGCGGATCTCTACACAGTGGGCTGCGAAAGCAGCGGAGCCGCCCGCTACTGTCGAGACCAGTGCTCTGCATCGCAAACCGTGGAAGTAATATTTTTTATTTTAATGTTGTTGTTGTTGCTGCTGATATTACATACACGACTCACTCCGTGTAATGGTGTTCATGATATTTATGGTGTTTTAAGATGTGGTTGTTGCTGCGTACATGAGATCGTCACGTGAACATCTGTATTTCACGGATTTCCGGACACCTCTTTTCCCCGCCAAATGCAGGTTTGACTCCGGACTTGACATCAGACGAACGTGCATTGCGATGAGAGGACGCGATGCGTGCTCCGAGAGCACGCGTCCACCGGGGAGACGGAGCGACGGTTGTGCATGTGCTCGGTGGATTGTTCCGTCGCTAGATCACAACAGGCGGAGGTGCTCTCGGGATGCCTTCATCGAGCAGTGGGATTGACCGTGGATGACGATACTGCGAGTCTTTTAGAAACGTTCGGAGGGATTGAATAAAGGAGTTGTGTAAGAATGTTTTTGTTGGTGTATAAATGTGATGACTGCACTTCATTGTGCTCTAAATGCGTTCGAAGTTCCGTTTGATGATTGCTTCGAAAAGCTGCTCTCTCGGGACAGCCGCGTCGATGGCTCTCCTCTCCTCACGACGTTTCGCCTCCTCACACGTTAGAGGCATCCTCAGGCGCAGAAACGTCGCGAGGTGGAGAGAGGAAGCGATCGACGCGGCTGTCCCGAGAGAGCAGCTTTTCGAAGCAATCGTCATGCATCGAGCCGTGAAAACCCACATCATTACGAAGTTCCGTTTGTTTGCCATGTAGATTGGTGAGATGCAGTCACATCGTGGAGGCACGGAATCAGGGTCTCAGCTGCACTCACACACGTGTTGATGAGAGATGATCATCCCCTCTGATGCTCCCGAGTGTCGTACATTTACAAAGTGGTGCTCACGTTTTAGGCTAAGGAGCGATGATGGGCTGCGCTGGCCCTTGAGATTCAAGCTGCGGTTTTCCATCGAATAATAATATTTGCACTTCCAGAGCGAGTTTCACCCGAGGGTCACAAAGCGCTGCACAGAGCGGTGGATAGAGCGGCATGTCAACGACAGCAACACCAGAGTAGATCAATTCCAGTAAAATAATGGCTATAAAGCCACGAAGGACATTAAATAACAAATAAAATAATTGTTAAACAAATAACGGAAGGAACAAGTGTTGCTGAGCAGGTGCAGGTTGACAGCGAGCCATCATCCCAGCACGACAACAGTGAGCCGCATCTGCGTTGAGTACTGCACGTCTGTGCCGAGTAATCTGACCCAATAAGCCAAGACATGTGTTGGGAAAAAGGGATCGTCTTGTTCGTGGTGTGAATAGGCCATTTCAGGGCTGCACCTTTACCTTAAGCTGATGTGAATAGAGAAGTGAGTAAAATCCAACATCTAAATATCGTACCTTGCTCGGCAATGCTCGCTCGTTTGCTCACACAAGCTTACATGCGCTTAACTGCACGGCAAAGCCTATTACTGCAGGGCTATGAAGCCATTTGAAAACCCAACGCTGCTAAGTATGGAAAAATGTAAATGCATTTTTAATGCTAAGCTTTGTTTGGGAGCTAAAATATTTTATCGTGCTGGTGATATATTTTTATAACCATTATTAGGTAAAATGTCACCAGTATGTCCCACATAAAACACTTTATTAGTTTAATTTATGCCTTAATGTGGCTCATATAACTGTAACAGCACGGCACTTGCAATTGATATTCGGTAATTTACATATGCGCTGGGAAAACCTTCTAATTGCGTAGCCAGACCAGTTGTAAACAAGTGGCATGTTACCGTGAGTGTGCACCACTGCTGCCACTTGCTGCTATGGTCGTGCAGGAATATTAAACGTGAGTGAGCAGCGGCTCACGTTAGGGAATACTCCAGTCTTTACGGGTTACAGTCCGACGGGTGGCGTTGTGGATGACCGCGCAGGTTAGGATTGGAGGTTGTGAGTTCGAATCCTGTCTGAGGATGTATCGGCAGTCAGTAATTAGGCTGTTCTTCACGTAACCCATTATCGATGGCAACACGGTGCGGTGCCTCTGAGCAAGAAGAGCCTGGGGTTGATTCCCAACTCGGGCACCGTTTTTTTTATGTTGCGTTTGTATTTTCGTTTCTTTTGCATGTCAATCTTCTAGGTTCTCTATTTTATTTTTCGAGCTGTGCGAACAGTCTTAATATTATTACCCTTACTCACAGATCATGTGAACGCGGTGCATCATCAAACAACCCCGGTTACATCTAAATTGTGTGACTGCTCAACGTACATTTATAATGTTTGTGTTTCAAATGCCATTCGAAAGACAGCTCTGCCATGGTAATGTGGAATATCTACTGCTGATCGAAGCTATCGGTAGCATTGAATGCTTCCCCAAACGCGATTATTGTTTATATCTAGGCACTGTCGTACTCTTCACCCTAAGACTTGGAATGACCCCTATTAGGTAGCGAACCAGATTTTAACCCCAGCATTGCAAGAAGCCAGGCTCTCCGTAGGGCCAGCCCGCTGCTCTGGCTGTTATAACGAATCCCTTGAGCCAAGCAGCTACCTTATCTTCCTAGACTTGATGGGATCAGGGGGGGTCCGGAGGCGGCGGCGGCGGCGGCGTATTTGTAAATCGATGACCAAGGTATCCAGCGCGGCGTGCAGTGCCGCAAGCTGGGACCAGCGTCGTCAGCACTCCGCCATCCAAGCAGTCGGTCAGTATCAGTACCCGCTTGATCCTGTACAGGGACGCGGGTGACCGGAGCCTATCCCAGCAGACAGAGGGCGCAGGGCGGGGCGATACTCAGGATATGAGGCTTGTACATTCCAGGGTACTTTTTTTTTGGGGGGGGGGAGGCATTTTACACCTACACAGCAAGGTGTCTTTGGACGGTGGGAGGAAATCGGAGTACCTGACGAAAATCCGCGCGGACACGGGGAGAGAACGCGCAAACTCCACACAGACAGGCGGCACCCGAGCCGGGAATCGAACCCGGGACCTTCTTGCTGTGGGGCCGGGGGGCAACTCACTGCGTGCCACCGTTCCCCCCTCTGATCTAAGCGCTCCCCCTAGCATCTGCATGGAAATAAAATGCGGTAATATCTTTTCGCTTCCTCGCTTCTGTCGTGGTTTAAACGCAACCGCTTCACACTATTTAATGTCGTTTATTTTTTATTTTTTTAAATCCCATTCCACCGCCGCGCGCCTCGTGAGGATATCCGTGTGGCTGTTAATGCCGACGTCTGTCCTCCGTTTGCACATTTATACCGACGAGTCTCCCAAAGCCCCTTAAATCTCTCCCGGGCTCACGCCAGTGGGCCCACACCACTCACTCTTTGTCATCTGTTTATAGAAAAAAAAAAAAGTCGCGGTTGCCAAACGTGCACCCAAAACGGCCAGAGACAAGCAGCACTGACGAAGCTGCGGCAGATAAGTGTGGACATAATAATAATGCATTTATAGAGCGCTTTTCACCCGAGGGTCACAAAGCGCAGCACAGAGTTGACATGTTTCTAGTGTAACGCAAGGTTGTATTATTATTTAGCAGACGTCGTTATCCAGGACGACTGCCATCGCACACAGCAGTTCATGATAAATAAACAACAAATAAACAGACACCTAGATAATACCGCTAGCCCAGCAGATGTCACACATGTGGCTAGTGGTTGAAGAGATATGACTTGGAGCATTTTCCGGAATGATTGTGAGCGACTCTGTGCTCCTCATCTCTATTGGGATGTCATTCCACCATGATGGGCCCCAGTGCAGTGGAGCAGCGAGCGGATGTGTGGTGCGACCAGACGACCAGAACTCGCTGAGCGGAGAGAGCGAGATGGGGCGTAGGGGGAGATGGTGGTGCAGAGCTAAGAGTGAGGCAGAGGTGGAGACAGCGCTGGGTGAGGTAATTGTACGAGCTTGAGGACAGTGTTGTTGAAATGGACTCGTGGCTGACAGTGGAGATTAATGCTGCCCAGTTGGGCAGATACAATTAATTTAAATTGGCTTTTACGTAAAGAAACAAACTACCTTATTTTAAACGAATCCAGTCGGCACCGCGCATGATCATTCGCAGTTTTTGTCGATCAGTGCTGGATGAAGGCCCTCGCATTCCAAGTTGCTTATGAAGGTTTTGTCATACTTCACCGTACCGGTCAGTATGGATCAATGTGGGCGAAGGCTGTGCAGCGCTACTGAGTATCGCAGTGGGCAGCGCTGCTGCCTCACAGCAAGAAGGTCCCGGGTCTCGTTCCTGGCTCGGGTGCCTTTCTACGTGGGGTTTGTGTCTCTCTCTACCCGTGTCCGCGTGGGTTTTTGTCGGGTACTCTAGTTTCCTCCCACCGTCCAAAGACACGCTGCTGCCAAGGTTATTTGGCCTCCTGAGTAAATTTCCTTACAAAAGTAACCTGCGGTGTACTGGCATCACATCCTGGGTATAACCCCGACTTGCACCCTGTGTCTGCCGGGATAGACTCCGGCCTGCCCCGACCCTGTACAGGATTAAGCAGGTGCTGATAATGACGATGGTGAGGCGCTCTGTATAAAGGGCACAGGAGCAGGCGGTGTATCTCATGCACACGGGCTTGCTGCGCCGTTGCTCGGACGCACAGCCTCGTCGCGGTAACGTGGAGTGGTAGCACCGTGAATCCAGGGACTGGAGTTCATTC
>JAZEWT010000014.1:21834010-21848508 GCA_036362905.1 Mordacia mordax | reverse complement strand
ACGGTCAAGGACCTCAGCGGCCCTGACGGTCAGGGACCCCAGCGGCCCTGACCGTCAGGGACCCCAGCGGCCCTGACGGTCAGGGACCCCAGCGGCCCTGACGGTCAAGGACCTCAGCGGCCCTGACGGTCAGGGACCCCAGCGACCCTGACGGTCAGGGTCCCCAGGGGGTGCAACTGGGACGGAAAACAGCCGTGGCACGCAGCGGTCACCCATGGGGTCGGGCGAGAGGGCAGTAACGCGGAGGCCACTGGTACTGCGATGGCAACGCTCAAATACACATTGGCATTGGAAGCTCAGCAACATAGACATTGTTGCTGGATGTTACTGTTGCTGGACGGCGCGGTGGCGCAGTGAGTAGCGCTGTTGCCTCAAAGTAGCGCTGCTGCCTCAAAGCAAACATTCCTGGGGTTTGATTCCCGGCTCGGGCGCTGCTTTCTGTATGGAGTTTGCGCGTTCTCTCTCCCCGTGTCCGCGTGGGTTTTCGCCGGGTACCCCGGTTTCGTCCCACCGTCCTGCTGCCTAGGTTAATTAGCGCCCACAGCTCTGCGATGTACTGACGTCACATCCCGGATGTAGCCTTGACTTGCGCCCTCTGTCTGCCAGGATAGGCTCCAGCTCCCCGCGACCCTGTGCAGGATTAAGCGGGTATTGATGATGACGATTCAGAGAGCTGTTGTTGTGGATGTTATTGCTGTCGAGCGTTCCCCCTCGATCCTTCGCGACGCTGCGCCTGACGATTCCTTCAACGTGGGAGGCGAAACGTCGCGTCGGAGTGAGGCGGAGCGCTCGACACGGCTGTGGTGAAAGACCAGCTATGGAGAGCAGTTCTCATTGAGCGGTGACAACCTACATCAGTAAATAATCATTTGGCCAGGAAAACAATATGCATTTTGTTATTATGCGTGGGCTGTCGTGGCCCCCTCCCCCAATCCTAATTCATTAGCTTAAGCATAACATTAGCATCTTATTAGCACACACTGCATATAATCACGAATAATAAAGTCACTCTACACGCGTGATTGTATGCGTGTATCGTGAATGTAATCAGAACTTTTAACAGATGATTTTATGCATTGCTCGATGTGTATTAATATTCCATATATTAATATGCGTGTGTGGATGTAACTTGGGAATTGGGTCACGAGACGGAGTTGAACGGACCAACTCTGGATTGCAAGACCAGTGTGATAACTGTTACCCCCGCGGTTCCCTAACGTGTGGGTCCCGACCCATCAGTGGGCCGTGCGCTCCACCTGGCGGTCCGTGGAGATCAGGCCAGAGTTGGCCAAGCGGGCCTTGAGGTGCAGAACATTTCGAACACCTGCTCGAGTGTAAAACGTGACGCCTCTATAGACGAGACGTTGCTCACGTGTACACCAGTACCAGAACCCTGCCCACACTGGTATCCAATCACACGGCCCTACCGCCTGGACCTCTGCTGCACTTGGGACCACCTTATCACCACCGTTGCTTGTAAATACACATTTATTGGAGCAGGCACTGGATTTTTCTGCCTTTAAAAGCCACATTTGCGGGGAGAGGTTTGTTGAATTGTGTGTACTTACCCTTAGTGCTCTCCGCGGAGCACACAGCACTGTGCCCAATGTGTGTGTCAGGAAACACAGACCAGAATGATGGTGGTTGGAATCATTTAGCAGCCTCAACAACGACTGCTTGTTAGCGTTTATTTTATGAATAATTGTAGAAATTGAATTGTTTGTTTTTTACCCGGGGCAGCCTCGCCGAGTCTCGTGCCTCGTTGCCGTGAGCATGCTGTGTGGGTACGTGTGGCGTGCGCCGCGGGGTCCCACCGCGTGCAGCGGCATCGCCGTTGCACGCGGCTCGGGAGGGCTTGTGGGTTGACGTGCAGGCGACGTCGCGCGTGAACCCAGAATGATGAAATCACTCTGTGCGGAATAATATTTATTCGTCATTACAGGAGGGCGGCGCGGTGGCCCAGTGGGCAGCGCTGTCGCCTCCTCACAGCAAGAAGGTCCCGGGTTCGAATCTCGGCTCGGGTGCTGCTTTCTGTGTGGAGTTTGCATGTTCTCCCCGTGCCCGCGTGGGTTTTCGCCGGGCACTCCGGTTTCCTCCCAAAGTCCAGAAAACTTGCTGCTGCATAGCTTAATTAGCTTGCAGACTAAATTGCCCTCAGTGCCCAGCAGTGGACTGGCGTCCCATCGTGGATATATCCCTGCCCTGCGCCCTGTGTCTGCCGGGGTAGGTTCCGGCTCACCACTACCCTGTTGAGGATAAAGCGGTGTTCTGACAATGAGATGAGTAAATTACAGGAACGGTTCAAAATGTCCTTCATCATGTTCAGTACACGTGTTGCATCGCTCACTACCTCACCCAGCGTATTTACAATCATTTTTGCCTAATCAGGGCAGACAAATATTTAAATAATCTTTACCAGCAGAAGGAGTTAAGTCGCACCAGCGTAAATAAATATATACAGGTTGGGAATTGGCTCCGTTGCTTAAATAAAAATAATCTTGAAGTCAATTGAAGAGCGTTTGTGAATATTTCTAGCAGGATTTAATGAGGACAAACGCTCGTTTTTATGAAAGTCTTATTTTGTCATCAAGGTAAAACCGCTAAGGGTACTTTTTGCCCGTGTACAAAAGTAATAAGTAGAACAGGTTTTTACCGTTTCTGGCAATTATGCAGGTGTTAAGATCTTAAAACACTAAAATAGACACATTTCACAATGCCAAACTAGTGTCTAGTTTGCAAAAGCCACACATACTTGTGGCAAAATATGCAAACACCTGCATAATTGCCAGAAACGGTAAAAACCTGTTCTACTTATTACACAAGGTGTAACCGGTTCAGCAATAACAAATACCGGTTAGAACGCGCGCGCGCGTTCGTTCAGTGCATGTGACGAGGTGCGCGGAAGCCACGGAGAGGTGGCAGGAAGACAGCGACCCAGTTACCGGCGTCAACACTGCATCCTGTACATTACGTCAGTGCCCGAATAGTAATTATTATTATTTTTATTTCTGGAAGAAAAAGGGAGATCGTGGAGGAAACGCATACTGAACAGGGGGAGAAAACACAGATGACACCAAGAAACCGAGCAAGGGGCGTCGGAGATGGGAATCGAACCGGCTGGAGCAGGACCTTCTGTCTGAAGGAACTACCCTGGCTGATCTTATCGGTAAAAGCCGTCAGTTCAGACCAGTGCACGGGACAGGAATATCGATCGATCCACTGCTGGATGGACAAGCGGGCGTGCCGTGGGTGCGAACGATGTTACGGAGGCGACGCAGTCCTGGAGCGACGTCGGTGCAGACGCGGAGGTACGCGGAGGTACGCGGACGCGCGGACGCGCGGACGCGCGGACGCGTAGACACGTGGACGCGTAGACACGTGGACATTCCGTCTCGCCGTCATACAGCGACAGCAGCGGCAGCCGTGAGACGCGCGGACAGCGCGGGGGATCACGATTGAAGGCGCGCTGTGGCAATAACGCTTAGCTGCGGGATTAAAATGAAACAAAAAACAACAAAATAAAGCAACGCAAAAACCCGCGTCGAAACGAACATCCGAGGTGCTCTCTTTTTTTCCTTGAGCAGCAAAATAACATCAGAGGCGCTCCTCTCCAATTATGGGGCAGGATGCGCTTTGCCAGGGTGCAGACGGCTTCTCACCCGTTTCCTCCCGTGGCGGCTCCTGTCCCGGTTAACAAGCGGTGAGCAGGCCAGCCGTAACTCTGCCGACGACGTGATGTGCGGTGGAAAATGAGCCATTCCTGCCCTCGACGTGCGTCGTCATGCTGAGAGAGGAATTAAGAGTCGGGGCCGGGGGAGTTTGTAACGGTGGAAAATAAATAAAAACATGGCGTTAGTCGACGCCGTTAATTAGCTGATGACTGTGAAGCACGTGCTGCAGTGGGGCACGCGAATTAATAACGCAACACACATTGGCGCGTATTTTAGTCAAGGAATTGTTCTCTCTCAAGGCTCCGACTGTGAGAGCATTGCACGAGCATTGCGAATAAAGAGCGCGATGCGCATTGTTCAGTGCACGTAACTCCTATTTAGTTTATTTTTGTTGTTGTCTGGGGAGTAAAACACAAAGCCTTGTTTGTGTGCTCGTTTAGCTGACGGCAATTTCTAAAGGAACGTGCCTAATGTTTTCTGACCTTTTGGTGATCTCTTACCATATTTGGGTGGTGAGATTTGTGTTTTTCTGCGAGCAATCTTTGAATCGTATGCGTCTCATCCTCCGCTGATTTTAATGGGTGCCCGGTGCTCAGAATAACTCCACTCATTTATTCAGGAGGGCAATTAAGAAATTGATGACGCGGCAGCGATATTAACCAAGGCTTACATTTTTCTTTGTCGTGGATTCCAGTGCACGAGTGCATGCGTACGCGGAGGGGGCCTTGCTGTGGCTTGAGCGTCACGGAGGGCTTGTCGTGAGCCAACGACCTCGAAGCGACGGGTTTGCGCCTCGTGCTGCTGCAACACCGAGGCGCTTTGCTCGCCGTGAGCTCGAGTCGCGAAACACGAGTTCGCCACCAGGTGGATTCTCTTACATCACACGATCGTGAGAGGTGGCGGCGGCGGCGGCGGCGGTGATTTAGGCGAGGACTTCATCCAACAGTAGATCGATCTTGTCTGGCCGTGTGGTGGACATGCCTGCCAGTGTTGTATCTCTCTGGCCTATGCACGTTGGTGTGTTCTCCCCCTCTGATTGTGGGGTTTCTCTCTGCCCAGGGTAAACCGTTGCAAGCAGCGCAGGGAAACTTAACATTCCGTTCACAGCGAAACGCACTTCTCGGTGCGTTTGCAAAGATGTGAATCCAGAGGCTAATTCTAATTACCTGCGGGCTTCTCGGCGTAAAGACTCCCCCATCGCCCGAGCAGGTATGATCAATGATTACTGCGGCTTGTAATTTGCACGAGCGTTAACCTATTGCTTTGCTTTACGCAGAGACCGTTTCGATGTAAAGGTAGGCGTCCACGCCTGGCACGAGTATAATAACTGTGTTTCCCGGAGGCGCGCAGTGCGTGCATTGGTGTGTTTCGGCTGGTTTACACGCGTGTGCTTGGTTCGTTAGGGGGGGATCGGTAGCGTAGTGGTTTAACAAACCGCGCCGTGAACCCGCTGACCTGTGTTCGATTTCTGCTCGGCGGATAACGTCGCTGATGCGTATCTGAGCCGGCCTCCCTCAGGCTCCTTCCGCCTCCCATACGTACCTGGTACAATGCACAATCGTCCGCACTGGGAAGACAAAGGTGGCCGTGCACGGCGCTGACCTCACCTCCCCCTCGTGCACCGAGAGGGCATTCATTTGTTTCATTAACAGCCCCCGCCGCAGCATCCTGTCCAGGCTACACACGGAGTCTTTGCCTTTGCGTATTTGCTTCTAATAACAACGATTAACTTTTACGAAACGTATTGCGCTCAAAAGCCAGTGATCTTGGAGCAATCCCGACTCTCATAATCTTGTTACTCTCTTACTCCACCTCGCCAAATTCCCCAGTAAATTCACCAGGTGACACGAGTTGAGAATTATTTAAATCTCTTAACCACCTGGAAGACCGTTCCAGCAACCGTTGTGTGGAGAAATTGCATTAATATGGCTCTGCTAGACCCCTCCTTCCTCATGGGATTATTGGCATATTCACAGCACATATGCCCCCCCCCCCCCAGTAAAAAAATAAAACAACCTCGTCATATTTAAACCACGGTAATTGTGTTTAGTTGGGGATGCGTACAAGAGTGCGATGTCTCGTGAGTGAACTCCTCGGTGCCCAGTGACTCCACGTGGCAGAGTCACCGCGTGGCTCTCAGTGACGTTGATGGCTTCAGTCACGTGAAATGGTCTTGTGTCTGTTCTCTTTTGCCACCACGGGCAAAGTTTAATTCGCGGGTTTCAATGAGGACGAATAAACGCGCGCACGTACGCGCGCATTCACCCAGAGACAACCCTACGCCCACACACGGATTTTCTGTATGCACGACGCGTCAGGAATAGTGATGCGTTTAAGTTGAATTGATATGTTCGGCTACATAGAACTTCAGTAAGGCGTATAATAATGCACTAAAATGTAAAGTGGTGCAAAATCTTGCAACGCGTACTCATTGAGCGACAGGTGCGTATTGATACTCGTATCATTTGGGTTATTAAATTGATGTTGATTATTCAATTGTGACTCTTGCTCGGCTCTGTCTCACGATTCCCCATCGAGCCTGTGCTGTGTCCACCACTTCTCTGCATTCACCCCACGTCTTGTCCATTTTTATTGTCACCAAAACTCGCACAGCGGAGTGCTTGTGAGAGTTACCGCAGTGCTTGTGTGAGGCCATATGCACTTTGAAGCCGTGTGAAGTGTCGAGGGCTCGCTGGCAGGAGATCGCGAGGCAGAGCCGGATGCCATGGGTTGCCTGACTGAGGCAACTGGAAGATGCACCACCTGTGTTCACGACTGTACCAACTTGCTGTTTCTCTGCCTGCCCTCCGCTGTTGTTGGATGGCGACTGCCTTCAACTGCCCATAGTATTATTCATGAGCCTCCTCCGCAGAAGTCAATCTTGACATTGCTGGTACCAGTCTTCAGCAGGTCTGCCTAGCACCAGGTCTTCTTGATCAGCATTGGTCCATTTCTTCTCCAGCTTGTACCATGCTCGTTTATCCCCCTCTGTCTGGTGAAACAGAAGTTGTTTGGGCTTGCAGTGGCTGGGCATGTGGGCTACATGACCGAGTCATAGCGTTGGAGGCATCTTCAGGGCGTTCTATGAGACACCACTTAACATTCGTCTGGCCCTGATGTTGTTTTTTTTTTACCCTTCCTAATATTGTGATTTTGGGGACCCGGAGTCTCTTGCAAATAAGTCTTTCCCCGGTCTCTTGAGTGCTCACCTGATTAAACAAAATAATCCAAACTAATGGTTTGATATGAAGCCCAGTGTTTGTTGTGCTGTGTACTAACCGTTGTAACTTCGTTCGGGATGCACAGACGCAGCCTATAGGGTTCAACTAATTTATCACTGATCTCCCCGAGGCAAGGTACAGATCTACAGGGATGAAGATTTGTGATGCGGCACAAAGTTTCTACACCGGGCTAATGAATGGTCTATGCAAGGAATATGATTATCTGCGTGGATATTTCAGTCTTGTAAACAGATGTCCAGTCACTGTTGCTTCTCCCGACGGCTGTATAGACAAGTCAATTATTACCTCATTGAGGATTTATACAATATATACACTTGTTACGATCACTTATTTGTCTTGTCTCTAGCACTGGATTATCAAGCGGCAGAGTTTTAAGGAACAAAATTAACTATGCGTGTATACACACAGAGCGGCACGGTGGCCCAGTGGTTAGCGCTGTCGCCTCACAGCAAGAAGGTCCCGGATTCGAATCTCTCGGCTCGGGTGCCTTTCTGTGTGGAGTTTGCATGCTCTCCCCGTGTCCGCGTGGGTTTTCGCCGGGCACTCCGGTTTCCTCCCACAGTCCAAAAGCATGCTGCTGCATAGGTTAATTGGCTCGCAGGCTAAATTGCCCCGCAGTGCCCGGCGATGGACTGGCGTCCCATCGTCGGTATATCCCTGCCTTGCGCCCTGTGTCTGCCGGGATAGGCTCCGGCTCACCGTGACCCTGTATAGGACTGAGCGGTTTCAGACAATGAGATGAGATGTATACACACAGTTGGCAATTAAATGCATGCTCATTATTTAAATTTATCACAATTCATTGATAATTATTCTATTTTGAGTGGTGACCCAAAACATTGTGTTTGTGATAAACAATAATATTTTTAAAAACCTCGGTTAAGGTTAGATCTTTACACTGGGCGTTTCATGAGTATACAATCCCACAGCCGTGCACTCTTGTACAACACGACACAAGATCTGAAGTGTCCATGCACTGTGGTTGAGGTGCTCAGCTTACTCTCTAAAGGTTGGAGTTGACAATGCAGTCATTGGTTAAATCCCGTCATCGCTATGTGCTCACGGGAAGGAGGATCGCTATACTGGACGGCAGACTGGCGCAGTGGTAACATTTGCGCCCGAGAGAGAGAAATGCCTGCCCAAGGCAGTTCGATTCCCACCTCGGGCACTCTTCTCTGTGGAGTGTAAGTGTTCTCCCTCTGTTCGACGTGGGTTTTCTCAGAGTTATCCAGTTTCCTGCCACGACAAAAAAGCCCCTAATAATTTAATCGGCCAACAATATAATACATACGACGCAGTGTCTGGCAAATGTTGGCACAGGCCCACTACATGGCTACCTCCTCCCAACCTCTCTGTGGATTCCTCGTGCCCCTGAATCGCTCTCTCTTTGAATACCTTCGACATTGAACGAATACGAGTGTTATGAATTCCACTTCCTATACCGTACCACGGTTTGAGAATGTGGAATTTCCACCTTCTGCCTCTGGATCGTCCACCAACAGAGATGCACAACACTCCACACTCCTTTGAGAAAGGACACACGTGGACCTGAATGGTAGCTGCTTCGTTTTTTTTAATTACAGCCCCGTTAGCAATTACTGGTGACAGCAAGGGTCGAGCATCCCTCGTGTACACACTCAGTCGCCACTCCACGGCATTCAACTGTTTGTATATACATTCTCAAATTATATTTTGGATGGCTTGGAGGGAAGGGGGTGTGTGGAGGCGAATGCCCTCAGGAATTCCAATTTCTTCCCACGTCTGAAAATTCTCCGTAATAAGGAAGCTGCCAAACGTCTCCCTGTGCAGAACTCCACTGAATATATTGTCTTGATGCTGGGCTAGGTTGTTTCCTTGCACAGGTGGTGGGCAGGTCTCTTATGAGAGTCGTTGAGTTTGTGAGTGGCCAGCGAGCCCGTCAGACTGACCAGGTGTGTGTGTGTGTGTGGGGTCACTGCCAGCGCCAGTGACGATTTGCTGAATCAGTCCTGGGCCTCCTCTAGGACGACTCGGCCTCAAGTGAATAACGAGTGCCGTGTGTAAACACTGCTGCTCGGGAGACAGAGGCGGTCGGGTACGATACTGGTCGCCCACCTCCTCCGGTGCCGTATCGACGTTCATCGGTGCTCGCTAACAGCACTTAACCCTCCAGTCTGTGAAGGCTATACGGGGAATCTTGGTCTCGTGATCATCGAGAGCGGTTTGCTCGTAGAGTCAGGCACAGGGTTTCCCGCTCGGCAACCACGTGCGCATTGCTGCTGTGAGAGGTGACCATCGGCCCCGTTATTATTTATTGTTATTACCATTTATACGGAGCGCGTATCGTGGGCCCATGGGTGAGCGGCGGTGAGTGGCTCCGCGTGGGTGAGCGGCTCTGCGTGGGTGAGCGGCGGTGAGCGGTTCCGCGAGGGTGAGTGGCTCCGCGTGGGTGAGTGGCTCCGCGTGGGTGAGTGGCTCCGCGTGGGTGAGCGGCGGTGAGTGGTTCCGCGAGGGTGAGTGGTTCCGCGAGGGTGAGTGGTTCCGCGAGGGTGAGCGGCTCCGTGGCGGCGAGCGGCTCCGCGGGGGTTAGCGGCGGTGAGCGGTTCCGCGAGGGTGAGTGGCTCCGCGAGGGCGAGCGGCTCCGCGCGGGCGAGCGGCTCTGCGGGGTTGAGCGGCTCCGCGGGGGTGAGCGGCTCCGTGGGGGTGAGCGGCGGTGAGCGGCTCCGCGGGGGTGAGTGGCTCCGCGGGGGTGAGCGGTAGTGAGCGGCTCCGGGGGGGGTGAGCGGCAGTGAGCGGCTCCGTGGGGGTGAGCGGCGGTGAGCGGCTCCGCGGGGGTGAGCGGCGGTGAGCGGCTCCACGGGGGTGAGCGGCTCCGCGGGGGTGAGCGGTAGTGAGCGGCTCCGCGGGGGTGAGCGGCTCCACGGGGGTGAGCGGCTCCGCGGGGGTGAGCGGTAGTGAGCGGCCCCGCGGGGGTGAGCGGCTCCACGGGGGTGAGCGGCTCCGCGGGGGTGAGCGGCTCCGCGGGGGTGAGCGGTAGTGAGCGGCTCCACGCGGTCGAGCGGCTCCACGGCGTAGAGCGCGCTCGCCCCCGCGGCCGTCTCGCGCGAACGCTCGCATCTGCCGGGGCGCTTGCGGACAAACGAGCCGCGGACGTTTAAGGCGCCGTCCGGCTGCGGCGGAGGAGAGTTAATTGAGGCGATGTTTCCTTTACAAAAAAGGTGGCGCGAAGCGGCCTGGCCCCGTGCCCATCGCGTGAGCCCTCGAGTCGTTTGCGGGACGGCGTTTTACATGGTTGATGCGAGAGACAACCGCGTGGTTGATGATGTCAATTAACCGGCGACTCCGCCAGAACTTTGACCCTGCCGGCGGGAGGCGGGGAGCGACATGAGGCGGCGGCTCAGCTGGGGCTCGTGTGCTTGCGCGTAATAGCGCCGTAATAGGGACATTACTTTTGTGCGTCTGTCCACGGGCACTCGCACGCCTGGGCCCGGCGTTCTTTGTGTTCATCGTGCGCTCTCTGCGATTATCAAATTCACTCGGCCACCCGCATCACAAGCGGGTGGCCAAGCACGCACGCACGCCTTCTTGTTCCGCGACTTTGGCGTCAAACTTTAATGATCCGCGTGAGTGATTTCCCCCCCCCCGATCTCTTTCAAGCGCGCCGGTGGAATCGCCGCTTTCGCGAGAGGGATCAGAGAGGGTCGCGGCGTCCGCGTACGAGGAGGAGGAAGAGGCAGATGAGCCGATCGATGGTCGTCGCCGGGCCACGGGGCGGAGCATGCGACCCAACGGCGCAACCGGGAAGTTTCGGCGGCACGGTCGCCGCCGAAAGCTTGGAAGTTTCGTCTCGCGTGGGAAGCCCTGGACCTGAGCCCAGTGCCTCGGCGTTGCTGCCTCAGCACTTTGACACTCGGTTACCATTAGGCTCACAGGCCTCACTTCCGCCAACCGGTAATCTTGACGTTTTAATTGTAGAAAACAATTTTATCTCGCACGGCGAAATATTGTTTGAAACCGCATCTCTTTGCGTGGTGGATTAATCGTCAATGGGGTTAAGGATGTGGACGCGATTTGCCCGTTGACTGGGGAAATGTTAACGTTTCGTAGTTTTAAACAACAGAATGGGAATATAAGAATGATCGCAGTCACAACGCGCCTTGCAAATGACGCGCGTGGTCATGGAGGAGCCGCGCGGATTGGGAGGAGCAACGAGAAACCGCAGGGGGAGGGGGGGGGAGACAGGTGGTCAACCGGCGCCAACCCGCCAGACAGTGCTTTGCTTTATATTAGGATGTACTCGGCCGCTTAATCAGTGAACGTTTTGTAGCTGCGGGAGGAGACCCGAGAACCCAGGGGAAACCTCTGCAGAGAAGGGTGAGAGAAAGCACTAACTCCACATACGAAGGGGCCTCGGGTAGGACCGTCTCTGTGTGCGCAGGCTCTGATGTTACCACGCTCCTTTGCGTATTACATGATGAAGGTTTAATGTGTCATTATTCAATTGACATTTGTCTCAGAAACGTACAGACATTTATTTATTTAAACTGCAAGGGACCGTTGAGGTATGTAGCTCTTTTTAACAGTTGTCCAGCGGGGAGGTGTAAGCAAGTTACAAGATCTCAGGGCATCGGGGGCGATTTAGTCAGGAGAATTAACCTGGGCAGCAGCGTGTCATTGGACTGTGGGAGGAAACCGGAGTACCCCAGCGAATCGCTACTGCACTGCTAGTGCACGGTGCCGACTCATCTTGCGCTAGGTGTGTGTGTGATGCTGGCGATCCCATTGCCTGTGCATTGTGTGCGACGCACATCACTGCCCCGCGTGATTTCCTGTTTAAAGGTGCGTTGAGGCAATGCTCACGGCCTGCTCACTACTCTGAGCCAGTGACGCAAACTCCACATTCCCATGGTGGGGCAGAGTCCATCAGAAGGACTACACGCATTAATGTTTGCCCCCAGGATTGGAGTTGGCAAGTTTTCGATCGCAAGCTGCTCACTGGAACACCAAGACTCTGGCCGATTGCTCATTGCCCCATTAACCATTCAAACTTTTGACTACACCGTTTATATATATATGTAGATGACCCATTTAAGTGAGGGTTGATTTGAAAAGAAAATGTGGTAATTGCGAGGGGAATAACTTGAAGCTTTTGAACATTTGAAGTCTTAATATAAATGCCAAGGTTCACTTGGTGGACTTGTTGTATCAACAGCTTTCTGTAATGAAAACCTTATTATAATTACATGATGGGAAAAAGCATTCATTGTGCACGAGACATTGCTAAATTGAATTATGAATATTACATGAAACTGTAATTGAACAACTTTGCTTGTGGGGGGAAAACCTTTTTGATTGTTTTAAATCTTCCAGGACTGAAATTTGCGAATGCTAAAATAGGATCTTCTTAATGTGATGTGACGTGGAGGCAGTGGATGTAAATGTCACACCTTTTTAAAACTAAAAATATATTTGCTCATATTTTAAATACATGAATTCTAGTTGCACCATTATACAAAATAGCTTGCCTTGATGAATTTTAAACGTGAGCCGAAATATAGTTTGTCGTGGTAATGATACATTTAAAAAAGTAAAATGTGTGAGCATTGCTGAAGATTTTTAAATTTCCACCCATTTTATATCCGTGTCTTTACACAAGTTCTGCCTGTAGGTTACCTGTATGAACAAGTACTTAATTTTTGTATATTTACATCACACAGCATGCCATAGAAATTGTAAAGGCCCGCTCTCTCCATGGTACAGCTTTTGTTAAAGTTCGTTTTCTTTATCAAGGTGAGAGCTCGTGGGACGAGGGGAGCCTCGATTAGAAGAGTGACCTCGGTCATTAAGTCAAAGACAACATTCTTAAATTTCCACAAAAAAATTATAAAATGAATAAATCATGACATACCTACTAAGTGATGATTACATTGTGTGTCTCTTTTAAGACTTTGATTAAATCAGTAATTGTACATGAAAGAGTATTTAAGGACATTTTTACAAGTAGATAACGGATGTATGTCAGAGCAGCGCAATTGAGAGCCTTGTTGGTGAGAAGTAGGATCTTGAATTCAATCCTGTATTTAACCGGTAACCTCTCATCTCATCTCATTATCTGAAACCGATTAATCCTATATAGGGTCACGGTGAAGCCGGAGCCTATCCCGGAAACATAGGGCGTAAGGCAGGAATACACCCGACGATGGGACGCCGGTCCATCGCCGGGCATTGCGGGACAATTTTAGTCTGCGAGCCAATCAACCTAACCGGTAACCAGTGGAGAGACATCCGTACTGGGGATATGTGATCGTGGATGGGTGTGCAGGTGAGAACTCTAGCAGACGCATTCTGCACACGTTGGAGACGATTGATCAGTAGGCAGGGGTGCCAGGGAGCAGTGCATTGCAGTAAACGATTCGTGATGCTTCTCTGATCATCCTAGTCTGAGTGTGGGAGTGAGACTGTGAGTGAGTGCGGGAGTGAGCGTGTGAGTCTGAGTGTGGGAGTGAGAGTGTGAGTCTGAGTGTGGGAGTGAGACTGTGAGTGAGTGTGGGAGTGAGAGTGTGAGTCTGAGTGTGGGAGTGAGAGTGTGAGTCTGAGTGTGGGAGTGTGAGTCTGGGTGTGGGAGTGAGAGTGTGAGTCTGGGTGTGGGAGTAAGAGTGTCAGTGAGTGTGGGAGTGAGAGTGTGAGTCTGAGTGTGGGAGTGAGAGTGTGAGTCTGGGTGAGGGAGTGAGAGTGTGAGTCTGAGTGCGGGAGTGAGGGTGTGAGTCTGGGTGTGGGAACGGTAGATTTGAGATGGCGCGATAATTTTCAGGGATGTTGCAATCGAGGCCAGGTTTTTTGAAAGCGACTGTCTTGTGGAAATCGCGCTCTCTATTCGGCGCTGCTTCTCTTGATGTTGACACAGTTACCATCGTAACGATGTAGGTTTTCACGGCTCGATGAATGATGATTGCTTCGAAAAGCTTCTGTCTCGTGGGACAGCCGCGTCGATCGCTTCCTCTCTCCACCTCGCGACGTTTCGCCTCACACGTCAAAGGCATTCTCAGGCGCAGCGACGAAACGTCGCTAGGTGGAGAGAGGAAGCGATCGACGCGGCTGTCCCACGAGAGAGCAGCTTTTCGAAGCAATCATCACAGTTACCATTGACGTTTCTCCACAGCTAGCTGTAAAGACAATTTATGAACGAGCTGCCATAGCTCAAGGCTTCCTTCCAGCTTTGGACACCGATCGACCGACAGCGAGTGATCTTCAGGACGAATCATTCGTGGATTTTAGCGGCGACCCATATCAGCGTGAGAGTACACGCCGCTCGTTCTCCGCTGCGAGACCAGGCCGAGCCGCGGTGACCTTTCGTTCACCGGCTCCCGGCGAGCTGGCCCCACCGCGTCCGTTGTGCGGGTGCCCGGGAATGGAGCGGTTTCATTAGAGGGCCTCGCGCGTCGGCACCGCCCGCACCGCCGACTTCCCCCCCCCGGGGGCCCGGGAGCGCCCGGGAGCCGTCCTTCGCGCGATCTCGACACCGCACGCCCGCGCCGCCGCTGTTGTTGATGATCCACGCCTGCGTGTAATTGAATGGCCGGCGCCGTTCCTGCTGCTTGCCTGACTC
>JAZEWT010000014.1:21823118-21833961 GCA_036362905.1 Mordacia mordax | reverse complement strand
GCGGTGGCGGTGGGCGGTGTGGTAGTGGGGGCGGCACGATGTTTTTACATATGGCCGTGGTGGATGGCATCAATTTCCACCTTCTGTGTGGCTCCCGCGTTATAAAAGCCATTGTCTGGCAGAAATCGCTCTCGCTGTCTCGAGTATGTACGCACTTATGGCTGCAGCGTTGAATATTTAGGAATGGGAGGTAAATGCCGGGATTTCGTCTCAAGTGGCTTGAGCGTTTGTGGCTATGCGTGGGATAACCGCACACTCCCCATCACAACGCATACACCTGTTCCCTCGGTGTGGTATTTGGGAGCGGGTGGCTCAGTGGCCGAGAGAAGTTGCTCGAAATCGGAAGGTTGCTCGGGAAATCCTGGTTTGGGGTTCACTCGGCCCATCATCCTTTCCGTATGGATAAAATTAGTACCACAGGCCAGGGGAGGTCGACAGTGCTTATCCCAAGATTAGACTTGCTTCCGTCATGGGAATATGGAATTCAACCATTGACTGAGAGTTGGAAATAAGCAATAAACACTTTTCTGAAATCTCGGTTTTTTCAGGACACTGGATGGCAGAGGATTGGGATAAGAGTGCGATTCTTGTTTATTTCATCTTTGTTGATTTGGTTGTTGTTGGTGCCTGCGTGTTGCTGATGTTTATAAGCAATTTCACTGTACTGTAGACACTGGTCTGGCGTGAGAGAGAACAAAAAAACGAACGGATATTGCATTTCGACCGGCCCTTGCGGTGCCTTAAATAAGGGAATTCATTGATTCACGAGAGCGAGTGAATATTGTTTTGTGAGCAGGAGCACGAATGCATATTGTTTTATTATCCAGGCATACAAGCAAATATTTGTCTTTTATTTTGTAAACATGTCTTGCTATTTTATTATTTATCTATTTTATATAGGAATCAGAGTCCTACCTGTCAACGTATCACCACTTACATTCGGAGGGAATTGGTTTTACGGTTTTTTTTTTACATACATGCTTTTCTGTGCGAAGTTGTTCTATTCTCCCAGTGCCCGTGTGGGTTTTTGCAAGGTACTCCGGTTTCCCCCCACCGTACAAAGACAAGCTGCTGCCCTAGGTTAATTGGCCCTGCTGAGTAAATTTTCCTAAAAGTGTGCCCTGAGATGTATTGGCGTCACATCCTGGGAATTCACTCCGCCTTGCTCCCCTCTGTCGGCCAGGATAGGATTCATCCCCTCCGCGACCCTGTACAGGATTAAGCGGATATTGATAATGAATGAATGAACATTTACCCAGTATGCAGGATTTTACCTCCGTGTGTGCATTCGTACATTGCGAGTGATAATCATGAGCACACTCATGATTATCACTTTTTTCTACTCACTTGGTGGATGCGTTGCGCCTTGTGTCTGCCGGGATAGGCTCCGGCTCACGGCGACCCTGTACAGGACTAAGCGGTTTGTGACAGTGAGATGAGATGAGACTTGGTGGCTGGGGTTCAATTCCTGCGCATAGAAAAACGTTATCGCAAAGTTGGTCTGCCCAGATCAACTCGCTTTCAAACGTTAACTGTGTGAATGTCAGCAGCCTCAGTGCTGAGTCCTCCTCCGCTTAATAGGCACTCGCAAACCTCACAATATAGGCGGCACACCTGTGTACGTGGGTATATAAGCAAACATAAATAAATGCCGTTATAATGGTGCTCGCCAGCTTGTACGCACAGTTGTTATTATGGGTAGCAGTAATTACGCCAAGGGTCACAGAGAGAGTGGCACGTGAGTCCCTCACGTGAGCTGATCCACGGTGAGACTGGGGCCAAACGTTTCCCACTCACCGTGGGCAATGGGACGTCTCAATCCGCATGGAGGAACCGTGACCGGTGGACGCCTCGCAAACGCCGTGCGCGCATCGAATCTCTGCGAGTGCCCCTCCAATAACGCCGGCGTGCATGCATGTGCGCGATACCCACTGGGCAGTGCTGGATGCACATCTGCAGTCAGTTCTGAGCTGCGGTAGGAACTTACATTTATACGGCAGGATCATTCTACAGCGGACTCATTCAGTCTCTCTGATCCTTAGTTGACGATGGAATGTAGGCCCGTGGTGTTTACTTTCACCCCCCTGATGGATGGGATCTCTGATGCTCCGTCTGAGCGCGACTGAGACTCGCTGATGTTTTGTGACAAACACGTGCGCAGGCATGGCGGACGCTGACCAGAGCTGGCAAGCTCACCGACTGTTTGCCGCTCTAAATAATAGACATCTGTTTGTGGAATTTCTCCGACTCGTGCCGACGGAGGTGCTGCTTGCTATGGATAAGCAAACTTGTTGTTGATGGCAGGAGTCCACACACTGTGCACATGCCTTTGAGCATCTCACCTGCGGTGGACATTGGCTGAGATTAACAAACTACTGAACGCTGCGTGGCCCATGGTGTGACGGACCAGAAGATGTTTTTTTGGTATTTCGGGTGAAGCTCACCACAGCGTATGTGTGACACGCGTTGCTGTGCGATGCAACAGATGTCAGGCACTACCTGCCAGCCATGCAAGATGTGTTTATGCCACTCGCACTATCATAGGCCACGGGACGTGCGCGTGCATCTTGCGGAAAAGCCTGCGGCAGCATATCAGGAATCGCAATTTTATCGCAAGTGAAGCAAAAGTGAATTTGCTTCAAAAAAAAAATAATGTTTTTTGATAAAATGTTACCTTGGGCCGCCAGTTTTGCTCGCACCCGTTTCATTTCACCCCACATTGCCATGCGATCTTTCTCTTCAGCGCCGAGATACAAGATCTAATGCAAGATCGGTTCCTCGGCTCTCGAGTACGCAAGACATCACGGCGAGAGTGAAAGTGCTCGTACTCGAGACGAACATTTCAAGCGCGAGATACATTGGCCCTAATTACCGCATAATGAGACGCGCGGTAAAGTTTTAACTTTCCTTGCAGCGCGTTTTCGAGCTTCGCACCTGTGTAATGAGCACATGGGGGAGTTATTCTCGTTAATAAAGTGATCTCTGTAAGATTCCTGACCAGTCTCAGGGTGACATAATGGGGCTTTTTAACTGACAGTTCAGAAGCCACGGCTAGTGCTTCCAGTCTGTTAATATAAACGGAGTGTGTACATAAAAGCACATTGCCAGCCTCGAGAATAGAATCTGCTGCAGCCGTCCGCGACGTTAATTCAGCATGTGGTGAGATTGCGCATTGAGAAAGAAGTCGGATTGAGCTAATGCGGCTCATTGACAGATTCGTCATTATAATATTAAATGAGAAGGAATACTTGCTGTATGATGATTGTATTGCACACGGCTCAGTTGGATGTTATAATGTCTGAATATTAATTGAAATGTCATTTTAAATGCATTTCTCTTGGTTTTTGTAATTCAGTATTCAGCATGCTGCGGATATACCAGAACCTTCCACGAGACTGTGGACTTTCCACGAATTGTTTAGGCTCCTCAGTATAGATGGCACTACCACATTATTTAACTCATGTAATTCACAAAACTGCTAAATCTAAAAACTCTGGTAGCTCTCCATGTAGCCCAGCAATATCTAAATAAATTAGCAATACTTTCCGAAGCAGTTTATGCTTTCTTCTGGATATCCGCATAGAGCGCTCCCCCTCCTTCGCAGAGATGGGGAGCACTCGGCACGTCTATCCCAGGAGAGAGCAGCTTCGGAGAGCAAATGTCACGCATGGAGCCTGTTAAACGTCCATGAGTACATTGAGCAATGTGTTGTACATCACTTTCGCTGCACGCTATGCAGCCCGGACGTGAATTTCACAGCAATCCACTTGCCAGGTTGTGTGTGGTGGCATAAAGCGTGGGTGCTCGCATCTCCTCCAAGACATCCGGCGAGCGTGGAAGAGCAGGCCAAGTACAATCTGCAGCGTGAGCCACAGAACTCCCTTCAGAGGATGCCCTTCCGTTAACGAACACTTGCAGCGCTCCACAGCTCGGCTGCGTAAACCGTGGGAGCTTCTTGAGTAATGCATGTACAACCTGCGGCCCTGCAAAGCGTCTGGTTAAGAGGAGCTGCGCTATGGAGACATCAGAAGTTGTTCTGCGGTGTTCGTCACCCGCCCCGTTCCTTTGTTGGTGAAGGTACCACTCGGTAGGGATTTACTGGAATGAGTCCTCAATTACCGTGTGACTTGATGCTAATGGTACAATTGGGAAATGCCGTAATTGGTGATGAAAGAGCAAAAATACTGAAAATTTGTTCAGCTCCACAGGGACGCCTGTTAATCGCAATGCTGTGTTTAACAGCATTCTGTCAATCTTTTTACGGTGCTGAGCGCGAGCATTAGATGCGACCGGCACTATCGCGCATTAAACGTGCCTCGCGTGATGGAGTCAACAGTGCAGCGTGGATTTGAAAAGCATATTAATGCAATCATGTTGTACTGGACAAGGATAGTGGCCTTACTAGGGCCATCTCAGGTTAGGATGGAGGGTGTGAGGGCACGAGGATGGAGGTGTGTGGTATGGAGAAAGAAGAAATGGTTGGAGTGAATCAACATCATTATTCCTATCGTTATTTTCAATTTTAGTTGCTGAGCACGGGCCATATGACCCGAAAATCCCAGCGGCCAGCCACAAGCACAACTTTTAAAATTGTGCTGTGAATGTGTAAATCCAGATGTAATGTAAAAAATTTCAAAAACACTTCAAGCTGCATTCATTGCAGACAAGGTGAAATTCTGATGTTGGCATTCACGTGTTTGTTTGCCAAACCAGTAGAATGATCATCGCAAGAAAAAGAGAACAACGAGGCTGCAGTACGTTTGCTGTATACAGAGAAATTTATAACGGCAGCTCACATACACAGTCGATGTTAGAGATGTGTGTGCTGGCTGCAGTCTGCCACAAAGGTTCACGATTAATTCGTGAAGCAATAGGCATTCACAATACACAATAAAGCATGAAGCGCAAACAATAAATGAGGATAAAACTCAGCCAAATGTAGAAACCAGCTATAAAAATTAATTACAGGTAATACGAAAAGTAGAATTTTTTAAAACCAGAACCTCTAACAACCTTTAAATAGGACCAACAATCCAGTCTTGTAAACGACTCAGCAGGCACTTAAGACATCACGGCACAGTGGCTTTCCTTAAAAGAGGACAGATAGCCCAGACACCAGAATGGGGTGGGAAAGACAATGGACCCGTGGAGACACCCGCTAAGAACCGAGAGAGAATGAATTACAGAGGATCTAAGGAATGTGGGCAAGGCAGTGAACAATTACAGTACGCTGAGGACTTGACATAGATACAGCACAGCCACACAAATAACTCAGTCTCAGTATGCCTGAGGATGCATCCAACGTGGAAGGTGAAACATCGCAGAGGAAAGAGAAGCTCACGACGCGGCTATCCCGAAAGAGCAGCCTTGGAAACCAACCACCATGGAGTAAATCAGTTATTAAAGGAGGAGGGGAACGGGAGGCGAAGGGTCCTGAGTGAAGAGCGCAGACGTGCGTGGAGAGGGAATTTCAGACCTCGAGGCAGTGGTGGAGCAATGACCTCAAAGCGAGCAGAGCTCTCGTGATGGAGGAGACGTCGCGCTGGAGGATAGAAGCAACGCTCGACGCGTCTATCCCGAAGGAGCAGCGATGGAGACGAATACTCCTACGTGGAGGCATGATGACCTGTATCGGTACTGCGAGATGTGTCCCCTTATCTGCTGATGAGGAAGGCACTGGGAGCAGGTGACGTGAGATCAGGTGGATGAGGCGGTCAGCAGTACGTTCATATGCCGTGGCTACTTTCGCCAGGGTACATATGTACCCTTGACAGTACGTTCATATGTTGGCAAACAACTGCTGCTGTGTATGAAGCTGTGAGCGCGCACGTTTCCTGGTTAATGGTGTCTGCCTGTAGGGCATACGCCTGTCGTATATTGCAATTAATTTTCAAACCTGAGATTTCTGTGTGGAAGAGTTTCCGCAAATGTTTACCCAAGCGCTGGTCAACAGACCCAGTGTTGGGTTTGAGCCCAGAAACTATCTGAGTGTGTTTGCCATTTCCGGCTTTGAAAATTTGCCATATTGGGGTTGCAACAAGGGATCCATAATGTTTTACGGGGATTGTTTGCAGATTCTTGTGCAAAGTGTGTGGTCTGACATGGGGAATACAAATGATAATCGCTTATTAAAAAAGATGGCAAAATATATATATATATATCATGTTTGCTCTTTTCACGCCCTTCTGCAAACATTGGCCGGTAATGGAATTTAGGAGAGCGGCGGGAGAACAAAATTAGCTGAGTTTAGTCTCTCGGAGATTGATCGCCACTGCGCACGGAATGGCGGGGGCTATAAGGTCGTTCATAGCTCGAGGCCAGACACCTACTCCTATACAAAGGTGCTGTTTGTGAGGATGATTTGTCCGTGTTGGCGCAAGACTCTTGGTGCCTGTCGCAGTGTACAGCAGCTTTGTGCAGCCGTCGATAGTTTATGGCCACTAAATGTTTAATATGTGTCCCAGGTTAATTCCATATGAATGGAATCTGTGTACCACAGTAAGCTGAAGCTGGTTGGACATGCATTGATACCACTGGTACTCCAAAGTTAAAGTGACTCGACGTTCCAGTGAGCATTGGGTGATGCTCATATCTGTTTGTTGTTGTAGGAGCCAAGTCGATTTGTGGAAATTCCAAACTCCGATGGAAAGGGCCAGTCCCTCCACAGGACAGTCACTGCTTTCCGTCCAAGACTTTGGAATGATGATGACTGAGATGATCGTTATCTGGGATTTGAACCCAAAAACATTTCATTGAAATTCCCGTGTTTTGTAAAAGCCATGCTTTCATCACCGTTGTGTTCGTATATCCACGTGCAATAAATATCCCATGTTAATTCAACAAAGTAACTTCCGCCAACGTATACACCACTTTTATCACCGTACACATTTTCACCGTTTTCTTCATTGTGATAACTTATTGTTATTTTTGTCCAGTGTAATCTCTTTGCTCAATATTCTCTTGAAATTGTGAGGGCGAACAGTCTGGTTGTGAACAACTTTGTGTACCTCGCTGTAATTGTAGTCTTCATTACGATGGGAAGGGAATGTTTTAGACATCTTGCGCGATTGTTAAACCTGTGGTTTGAAACCTTATTAAAAAGTCTATTGTCCACTGAATTAATTACTTAATTAAAAAGTGAATTAAAAAAACTTTTATTTGAAACCTGCTCAGTCAAACTTATTAAAAAGTCACGAATACATCCTCCCATGTCTCGTGGGGTTTCACAGTTAATTGTTTCTCGATATCAGGCATGAATTCGAAATTGTTGAATAATTAATTTCGACAAAGTCTTCTTGTGAAACAACGGAAATGCTATTCCTTTACCACAATAATTGCAGGCATCCCTTTTCACAGTGTGAAAGTGTTTCTACTCCTTGTACATAGATGCCGGTTTTTTTTGATGGTGAGCTTGCAATCTCCAGCTCACCGGTCCGCTCTTGTGGCAAGGCAGTTGAAACAATGGTCCACGTTTCTGAATTTTACTACTATCTAGATGCAAACTTGGAGATTAGTCACAGGTGGAACAGGATGGGGTTCATGTGATTCCGGGGTGTGAGCGGGACAATGGAACCCTTTCAAGTGGACCCCGACGGTCGTTCATTGATTCTGGAACGCAGCGACTCTGTGGAGGCGACTTAACACATACGTAGTACCTATGTATAAATAGGAGTCACACACATGATACACGCACACTGCGCCTGAGGATGCCTCTTCTAACATGTGAGGCGAAACGTCGCGAGGTGGAGAGAGGAAGCGATCGACGTGGCTGTCCCGAGAGAGCAGCTTTTCGAAGCAATCATCATGCATCGAGCCGTGAAAACTGACATCATTACACGACTCTCTCTGTCGATCAGCAATAGAAATACACATACCACGGAAGGCCGTTCAACCAAGGTTGAAAGCGCGAAAGCTTTAGCCCGGACCATCTTCATGTCTGCCCATCTATCCGTCAAAACCAGCAATGATTGAAAGGTTTTTCACAACTAGCTAACGGATAAAAACAACATCCCGGCATGACACGTCGGGGCTCGTCCCAATTGTGACGGCATGACATGCCGCGTGGCGTCATCTCGCGATGTTGCCGATCGTACGAGATAGCGCCTGATGACTCAGCTCGAATGCTGCTGTTATTATCGCCAGCTACGATCACTGCTGGGTGATCGCATCCACAATCCAGCACCCTTACTCGCGTTCTGGCGACGCAAAATACCGACGCGCACCGCGGTCACTTAGCGCCGCTGATCAGCCGCTGGGTCGCGACCCATCAGCGGGCCGCGAGCGCCACCTAATGGTCCGTGGAGACCAGACCCGAGTGGGCTTTGAGGTGCAAAAGGTTGAGAGCCCGGGGCTGCATTCAGGATGCAGTGCATCGTGGAAGAACAACAAAGCGCATACCCCGACCGTAGCCAGACTGCAATGTGCAACCCGGTGTCCGTTTTGTACTGACACTGGCACAGAGATGACGCAGTACGTTCTCAATGCGTGACGAGTCCTGGCTCCTGTGCGGATACTTGAGTAACAGTTAGTTTGCGACGGTCGTATTAGAATGACAATGTTGGGCGGCACGGTGGCCCAGTGGGTAGCGCTGTCGCCTCACAGCAAGAAGGTCCCGGGTTCGAATCTCGGCTCGGGTGCTGCTTTCTGTGTGGAGTTTGCATGTTCTTTCCCCGTGTCTGTGTGGGTTTTCGCCGGGTACTCCGATTTCCTCCCACAGTCCAAAAAAACATGCTGCTGCATAGGTTAATTGGCTTGCAGACGAAATTGTCCGGAGTGCCCGGTAATGGGTTGGCGTCCCATCGTGGGTATATCCCTTCCTTGCGCCCTGTGTCTGCCGGGATAGGCTCCGGCTCGCCGCGACCCTGTACAGGACCAAGCGGTTTCTGACAATGAGGTGAGATGTTGCTGAACAAGGGCTTGCGCTGGCCTTAGTTGCCAATTTGCACAATTTACAAACAAGTCTAATTAGAAGACCGCAGTGTCATCGGTCGATAATTGGGGCCACTTTTATCGTCAAATCATTACCAATGTATTCAGGATAAGTGGATGCTCCCGTTACAAATATTCTTACATGCGAGTCCCGTGTAACGGTGCAATCTGGAGGGGAGGGGCGGTGTCAGTGCAGGAGTCTTGGTGACATTACACGGCAAACGCATTGCTTGTCGGCGTAAGCCGGTATTTTTAAGGTTCGATGATCGCTATGTGCGATTGCAAAAACAAACCCCTAAATGATTTAGCCGTCTTGCGATAGTCAGCACGCTGGGCTCGCAATTCAGAGTTCGCCGGTTAAATGCGATCTCGCTGTGCGGCAGTGGATGGCATAGGGCACGTTCCTTAAGTCCTCATGCGTCTGCCTACCGAGCTATTGTTTAAGGCCACAGCACATTTCAGTCGAGCGGCAAGCCGTGAATGGTGGGGTAAAGTGTGGGGATGTCCAATCCTTGTATGCCCGTGTGCAGAGTGTGTATTGCATGACAATCGCATGACAATCCAGAATGTTTACCAGACGCGCAATGTATTCAATCAAGCGAAAAAGTAAACTATGTGAGCTTATTAATTCACAACGTGTGGACACGTGTTGCGATCATGATTGTCTCCAACTTGGATTTGAACTCGTGATTTTACTGGTGTCGGCGCAGTCCTATGAGAGTCCACGTGGTCACTTCCATTGTGAATTTATTTTTTGTTATCAACCAAAAAAAAGGAAATGGTAATACTTTGAGCTTACACAAAGTGCCATTGTTCACATCACGTTTACAGAGCCTACTTTATTTTCTCTCCCTGTGTGACAGGTAACGTGTGAACACGGTCACGGTGCGTTATTGTCGAAGCCCGAGCAGTCTCCTGAGGCTATCTCTACAAATCAAACCTGTTTGGATTCACGAAAGTGGCGTTGACATGTCTCGGTCTCATGAAATTGAGCTTCAAGCCGTCTCTCTTGGAACAAAAAAAAAATTCTTCGTGTTTCTTTACCCTAAAGCTAAAGGGATGGAGACCCGCTTTGGGGCGTGAAATTTCATTTGGACGACACAATTTAGGATGGGGCACAGCTACGGCTGTGAGGTTGTAGTGTTATTTCAGTCGCCCGTAACAAAGTCGTTATTATTCATCATTGTCCCTGCTCCTCTTTCAGGTTCAGGACATTTGCGGTATCGATTTAATAAAGTAGGTAATGCATATATTTGTTTTGACCAGAAAAGCCTTGCAGAGAGTCAATATTTGTGTGTGTCAGACAATGGAAATTGTAGAAAAGACACTCACGAGGAGAGGACATCTGAAATCCATGGTGCAAGGATTTCATATTCTTTCTAACTGCCTCCAATAGACTTCTTTTTGTCTCACTAATGTCTTCTGCTGGCTTTGTCTATGAGCCCAGACCAGACAATCTTCTTGTGGGAATTAATGCTTCAAATAACTTGCTATTGGCCATGTGAGTAAATTGATACTACAAAAGTTTTTTCTAGCTTAGGTGGTACAGTACCACTCTATGTTGTAGCTTATGGGTCAAAATCCCAACTTCTTATACTTGAGAGCACCACCAGCATGCATGAGGCGTTTGGTACGTAAAATAATAATAATATTTCCTTCTTAATGCAGGAAGAAAATCCAGAAATCTGGATTAACAAACTGGAGCTGCATGAATATTTATTTTTGTAACAAATAAAATGAGTTTTTTTATATATTAAAAACAAATGGTGACAAACAAGTTTTGTTTGTCGGAACTCACAGTGTTGGAAATGGAAGGCACAGTGTTCGAGATGAGAGTCGCGGTGTATGAGATGGAAGTCTCAGTGTTAGAGATGGGAGTCTCAGTGTTAGAGATGGGAGTCTCAGTGTTAGAGAT
>JAZEWT010000014.1:21761663-21787335 GCA_036362905.1 Mordacia mordax | reverse complement strand
CGTTCCGCAGAAAGAAGCGCGCACTCTACGCGTTCACTCGTGTGGGCTGTTTGTTGACCGTATAACCATTGGGCATAGTGGCTGTTTTCCCATAAATGTAAATTATTTGTTAATAAAAGTATTGACTTTCATTGAATCAGTGACTAATTGAAATGCGCTTGAAGGCTTCATTCATGACTTTATTCAGCTGAAACGTTTTGTTTATTTTCCATATTATTCCAATGAACGTCATGGTAATATAATAAGTTGTGTTGTGCCCTTTGAAAGAAAGTAAAATTTTATCTGTTATTAAGCTTAACACTGGGCATAGCACACAAGTGCACATGCACATTTGTATATTCTTTGCCAGGCAATTGCAGAACTTGATTGAGACCAGTGATGTTATTGAATTGCATCCAATGGACATTAATTAATATTGCATGATCTCTAATTTGCAAGTTAACCATAGATAAATATTAATTGGCTTTTGTATGCTGCAGCACGCCCGTGGCGTGCAGTGGCTGGCTCTGAAAACATATTCTCGCGTGCAGTGGCAGCGATTGGAGGAGTTTGCACAGGCAGATGTGTAAGTGATGAGATTTTCTCTTAAGAGCCACTCTTTCGGGATAGCCATGTGGAGCGTTCCTTCTCTCTACATGGCTCTCCTGAAAGAGGTGTTGTTGGGAGCAATTCTCATTTATATCGAGCTATTGAAAATCTACATTTACGAGGTGCAAAATGCCTTAGCGTCAGATCTTCCAGAGTCAGAGATGGTCGGTATTTTTAAGGACTTGAATATGAATTCTGAGCAGTCGGGTGATAATAAATCCATGTTTTCGAGTGCACTGAGCTTACGGTTTCAGTCTGGTCACCAATGACTATGCATTGTGGCCGTTTCAGTTCTGGTGAAATTAACCGACTTGTCTGATGATTGGCGCAGAAAACCGGTTTGAAGCCCAGCGCTGTCGATTGTTGTCTGAGTGAGGGAGTCACTGGGATGCGGCTTTCTGATATCTCCATCATCCCTCGAGATCATCTGACTGTGACTCTGGAGTGCAACACATTGCCTTGTGACTGATTTCGTGGGGAAATAACAGTGGTTTATATATACAGAGGCTTATCACCTGCCATACGAATGTGGAATTTCCACCACTGGCTCAGGGACGCAAACAGGAGGTGATTGCTGCATCAACGCTCATTCGAGCAGGAAAATACTTTGACAAAGAAAAATGCTTTCCAGGCTTTAAAACTCGAAATCATGAATGTCAACTGGCAGGATGGGTGAACAATGTGCCTGGTATTAGACCAGCTCTCAGCAGCTGTCCTTAAGCCACACAATATTCGCTGTACGCAGCACTGAATGAGCAGAATGAATGAATAAATGCTCATTTGGCAGTGGAGGCAGTGCACCTGTGCCCCCAGCTTGTAGGGCATGTTAACGGGAGGGTTCGGTGCGCGGCCCGTGTGCGGGCATCTGGCGTGAAGATATCCCTGGGAAAGATAGCGGTCATTGATGCATCGCGCTCAGCTCCAGGGATCGGTCACGGCATCTCAGGCAGTGAAGCCTCCAGTGAAACGCGTGAGCCACGGTGACTGCTTTACAGTGATTAGGTCAGAGTGGTGCAGCGGTCCCGCACACTGGACTCACGGGCCACTGATCTCTGGCCACATCTCGCAGCGCAACAGTTGGCCAATAGCCACGCAGTTTGTTACGCGTCGCACAAATGCCGCGCCTGCTCGTGGAGGAGACGCAGACACAGGGGTGTTGGAAAACCGCAGGGGGATGGGGGAGAGGGAAGGCGACTATGCAGTCAGCCGGCGCCAACATTTGCGACACACTGTGTCCTGTATTTTATGTTATCGGTCAATGAACGATTAAAAAAAAATCTGTGGTGGGAAACCGGAGAACCTGGAGGAAAGCCACGCAGAACAGGGAGAGACACACACAAGCTGCACACAGAAAGGCGCCAAGTGGGAATCGAACTGTCTCAGGCAGTACTTATTTTTACTCTGAGATCCAGATGTTTTTCGCTGCACCACCGTGCCACTCACAGTGAGACACGTTTGTTAACCCCCTGCTACCCCCCTCTGCCTCTGGTATGATCAGAGGTGAAAGTTATCAGGTACGGTGCGGCGCAGCTTACCACTAAGAAAGTGATCGAAGCACTCCAGTACGGGTGGGAAGGAAGGGGTGATACGACGTTTAACGCTGAGTATGAGTAAAACCATCGGTGAGTTGCATGGGGTAAAGTGTGGGAATACCCGCAAAGTGTGGGAATACCCGCAAAGTGTGGGAATACCCGCAAAGTGTGGGAATACCCACACTTTACCCAAACACAGGGTGGCTCAGCAGTAACATCTGCGACTCACACGTTGGGTGTTTCTAAGAACTGAACACCGTTATTGCCATAAAAGTGGGTGAAGCCTCTTCTTTTTTACAACTTTCACTGGCAAAAAAGTACCCATAGCATAAACCGCTCAACGCGAGCTCTAAGGCATTGATATTGTGTTCTCCTGAGACTGATTGCCTCTTGGCAACATCTGGTTGGCATTGAGACATGGCTAGAAAGGAAGCCGTCTCTGATGCAGGCCAATCAGTTTCAAGGACAATGCATGTATTATCAATGCATGTTGTTTGCAGTATTTACCACCAACGTGTATGGTTTCTGCAAACTTCACACTTTATGAAAGTGTCTATTTGGTGTTTTTAAGAACTTGACACTCTTATTGCCAGAAATATGGGTAAAAAGTCTCTTCTTGTTTACAATGCTTACTGGCAAAAAAGTACCCATAGCAATCTCACTGTATTATCAGCCAATCGTAAGTCACATATTGTCAGTGTTTGGCCACCCGCTTTTAGTCTGTGTCCCTAGATTGATTTTGTGTAAAAAAAATGTATTTTCTACTTTGGGGTTCAGTTAAAGCAGCTCGTTTAAAAATAAAAATGTTATCTTTTGTTATTTTCAACTTTTTTTTATTTTAGTCTTAGCCACGTAAAAATGTCAAGTCAGCTCAGTGTGTGTCTGGCATCGGGAAAATATCGCTCCCATCAGACTGAAAAAAGAATCGTAATTCGAAAGGATCGTTTCTATGGCGGGCCCAGGATCGCCTTGTCACCGGTCTTCACACATTTTCACTACATTGCATTGTCATTCGAGTTATGCCTGCGTGCAAATTTTCAGCTCTCCAGCTTTATCGGAAATGCTTTAATTTTCTGCTCAAAGATTTTAACCACGACACACATCCCCCAAACCATTACACACATCCCCCGATGTAAGTTAAGTAAGGCGGGTAAACATGGAATTCATCAATAACATTGGTCACGAAAGTCTTCGTATTAAACTCTTGTGTCTTATTTACGTAGCAAAAATTCCTCAGAAACAACCAAATAGTGAAAGTTGTGAAAATGGGGTGCAATAAAATGGTATTTACTTAACATGTTTAGGACAAAATTCGTCTTAAAGTTATAAATAACTTGGCAGTAAATGTTAAATGCTTAACCACCAGTGATGGCGCTGTTTCCCCGGCCATTAACGTGAGCGTAATTTATTAATGATTTAAAAATACCCCGAGGCCCAATATGTTCCCTTTGATGTCACACAACAAAATAAGTTATAATGAACAATTTCATTATAACTTGTGAGAGTGCACAGGGGTACATTTATTTATATGTTAATTGCTGAAATTAAAAAGGAGAATTTTAATGCCTGCATCTAAACTGCAGTGTTATTGCATTCAAATCTATATCACACAAAGAGTATTTTAGTTTTACAATTCACTTTCAGGGCGGCAGCCTAGTGGATAGCGCTGTCGCCTCACAGCAAGAAGGTTCCGGGTTCGATTCTCGGCTCGGGTGCCTTTCTGTGTGGAGTTTGCATGCTCTCCCCGTGTCCGCGTGGGATTTCGCCGGGAACTCGGGTTTCCTCCCACAGTTGCTGTGAGGTGACAGTGTTACCCATTGTGCCACCGTGCCACCCGTGCCACCCGTACGTGTTACTCCCACAGCTAAAAACATACTATGTATGTGCTTGGTGGTTGGCTGAACAGCTCAATGCAGGACCCATTTGAAATTAGTCTTCGAACTCAGTGTGACTATCCCCAGTTAATAAATAATAACAATAATTAAGGCAAATAACACTCACGGGGGCGAGAATGAGTTGTATTGATGCGGCCTTGCTGGGCCAATAAACCATTATGTTGCCCAGATTGGTGTGCGGCTAAACTAAACACCGTCGTTTGTCAGTGATACCCGACGCATCCGATCCCTAACCCCTCCGGACAGATGTCTGTGCAGCGCAGGGCTCCAGTGGAACCCGTTAAGGCAGCGTTGTTATAATTAAGAGGACCCAGCGATTTGTCAATGTGGCAACCGTGAATTCCAGGCATTGGTCGAGGAACTGAGTAATGAGCATCCCAAGTGTGGTCGCGATGGAAATTCCGCATAGCTGCGTTCGCACCACGCCAGTCAAGGTGTGTGCACCTGAGTAATATCCAAACCACAAAACGTGCTGACAAGTCGGCATATGAAGTTTTTTTTTTATACATACGTGTAGTATTGGCATCCGGCGATGGACTGGCGTCCCGTCGTCGGGTGTATTCCTGCCTTACGCCCTGTGTTTCCGGGATAGGCTCCGGCTCACCGTGACCCTATATAGGATTAAGCGGTTTCAGATAATGAGATGAGATGAGTATTGGCATTGTACAAAATGTCATAATGACCTGACCTAGCTTATCAAGCCTCCACGGTTCATGCACAGCAGTCAATATTGATGGTCTTCTCGAGAATGTGTGAGTTCCAAGGGTGGCTCAGGAACAGGAACGCTCGGTTCAGTGAGAAGACACTTGGATGTTTTTCGCTGAGAGTTGGTAGAGTGGTTTCAGCGGCACGGTGGTGATCTTTGCTGCACGTTGTGATTTTTTTTCTCGTGGTTTAAATGAACACGTTAGTATTCCATGGACAAGCCACTCATTTTACTTTGCGTCATTGGCGAATGCTAATTTAAAGTTTGTGGTTTTTTTACAACACTCAACTCTCAACAAACACATTACGATGCGTTAACATTTTTCACGAAAGCTATTGAACCATTTTGCTCTGCAGATAAATTTAGATTTATACTTTTTACTCAGTAATGCTTCTTTTGACGCACGTTGCTGCGTGCAGACACAGGCAGATCTACGGAGGATACCGTAGTTAGGTTTGACACAGCCAGCATACTGGCTGTTTCACACAGCCAGCATACTGGCTGTTTCACACAGCCAGCATACTGCCAGCCAGCATACTGGCTGTGTGAAAGCGAACTTGAATGAAAACGCATCCGTGAACACGAATGCCAGATTTGGATGTGCCTTGTCACGTGTTCAAACTGGGTTCTACGGCGTAGTGAGCCGATGGTGGAACCACCGCTGTCTGCAGCGCAGTTATTTAGCTGGAGGAGGCAGTTGAGAATGTAGGATTTAAAAATATTGATGTGGAATTATCGCACCATATGTGTATTCCTTGAGGTATTGCGATTTTTCCCTTCACATTGAAAAATATAAATATATTTATGTGTTTGCTAGACACCCCAATGGAATAATCTTTCACGGAATTGAATTGAGATCCAATAAGGCTCTTCGAGGTAGCTTGAGATTCGATTATTATATTTTGTAATGTCAGAGTGTTTGTATACTCATGAACAAGTGCTCGGTGGTAATCGTTATTGTTGGAAGTCGTGAATCAGTAGCGGAGACTACAATTGTCTATGTCGGCATAGTGAATTTATTTTAATAATTCGTGAAGTTATTTTAATAATTCGTGAATTTATTTTAATAATTCGTGAATTTATTTTAATTGGTGTGTGAACGCAGATGTGAACTTGTGCCCGGTATTTTTTTTCCAACAATGTGATATATATATAACAAAATTGGCTGCAGGATGATTAAATATTAAATTGAAATGTTTGATCCATTCCTTTTTGTGGATTTTACATGATATGTCACTGTATGACCAAAGTTTAATTTTATCACCGTGACTTTTGTTTAGTCCAAGGAAGGGATTGACCACAAAGTCCACTGGAATGCTCATGACGAGCTTAGGGTTGTTAACCTCTATGACCCTTTGCGTCAGCCTCCCGTGACAGGGTTTTTCTTCCAATATCTGCGTTACATTTCACGTTGTCCAATCTACTACCCACAGACACAGCGTCTCCGCAATGGTCTTCAGTTGTAAGCATGCGCGCACGTCAACTGCCTCACTCTACGGATTGCACAGCTCTGGGGCAATGGGCAGCGCACTGCGGCTGCAAGTCAGCGGTCGTTGCCTCGATTTGATCTCCCGGCGCGGCGGTTGGTGGAATGGGGCACGTTTCCGAAATCCCCGTGATCTCTGTTCACCCAGCAGTATACGCGAGTACCCCGTAGTTGGTAGTAGACTGGGCGTGCGAGGTTAAAGTCTGGGTACTCTCTCACCTCTTCCAACATCTACGGCCAGCATGGACATGTGCGCAAAATACGCTGGAGTGGCTCTCCATAGCTGCCTCCAGTGGAGGCCCTAGGGCCAGCGGTGGCGTGAGTGAGCAATTGCTGGGCTGTGTGCCTTGCAGTTGTAACATTTTTAGAGACGAGCATATGCAACATCTACGCTGAAATGCATAAACGAATAGGATAAAAATACAATTAGCGATGAATCTTGATTCCTTTGTAGCAATGCAAGCCGCTGATTAAGCAGAGGCTCGCGCAGTCAGCGCGTGGTTAGCTGAGAATGCTCGATGCTCATTTGCAAAATTACAATTTAAGTTGTGTCAAGCTGCGAGTAAAACTGCTTTTGATGAAACCCTATTGGCCGAAAACTAACTATCTGCTATTTTTCTATCAGCATGACTTTAATTGCTTGATTATTTTAATAGTTTAATTGTACTTTGATGGGAAATGAACTGGTGTTAAAACTTTCCGAAATATATAGAAACAAAATGTTATGAAATGTTGGAACATTTTCTTTTAAGTGGTTGGTGGCAGCATTAAGACATTCACTATAACACCAGCAGTTGTGTGTGCATGGCTAGTTTTTTTGGGACAGGTTCCAACCATTGGGATTACGGCAATCCAGGTAAACCGTTAAAGGTTTATTTCATCCGAACCACATTGTACAGGTTAGCAATTGAGCTAACAGAAGGTGCGTTCATTTAGTTTTGTAATGTAACTCGCTGGTATCATCTAATTTTAGCTCTTTAACCTGCTTGGCTGCCTCATCAAACAAATTCCACCGCCGAGGTTCTGGGTTCAAATCTACTCCTGGCTCAATGGATTGCCCAAGTGCTGTGCACCGATCTCCCAGCGATGGCACTAATGGGAGTGTGCGTGTTCCACCATGGTAAATGTGGTATTTCTTGATTTAGCATGGTCCGGGGGTGTGTGGATTAAATTGTTTGTGTGATGCGTGTTATTTTGGAGGTCATACAGACGTTGCCACCTCTCACAGAGAAGACCTTCTCCGCTGACTTCAGACACAGATTTCAGGGCACGGTTCTCTGATATAGGGCGATGCTGTGAGAGTTCCAAATTATTTTTGAACGAAAACTATTTGCGGAGTGAGAATATTAACGCGATGAAATGTGAAACTTATACCAGCTGATTATTTAGCGGCGTGTGTTAATTAACAATGGCCATCGTTTATTTATTTATTCGCGCTATCACGATCCGCAAATAAAATCCGTGTCTCCCCTCGCAGTTGGGGGGGGGGTGGGGGGCGGGCTGAAGAAGTATGACATTGGGATGCATTTCCCTCCAATAACACGCTCCGGGGATTCTCGATCTCACGCTTGGTTCCCCCCGCCCCCCCCCCCCGAGGCGACCCGACAACAGGGTCCCTCCCTGCTTTGTCGAGATTATCCAGCGGCTGCTAACCGGGGTGAGGTCCCCTGGAAAATGGCTGTGGAGCCCTACTGGGTAGCGTGGAGCCGGAATTGATAAGCAACAATGTCCCTTCAGAGCCCCGGACAGCTGTTAGCCGTGTGTGCCGTGATGGATGTGGGCTGGGTCACGGGCAGAGCCTCACCATCTGCTTCCAAACCCAGGCCTTGCAATGTAATCGACTGTTGCACAGGCTGCGTGCGAGAGTGACATCTCCTCCGTTGGGGCGTTGGGGGCGGCCGGCGTTGTCCCGTTCTTCACGGGACATCACTGGGCTCGTTCGTAAATATGAGTGCGCTGATGATGATGATGACGACGACGGCGGTGGTGGTGGTGGTGAAGGTGGTGGTGGAGGTGAACGATCGCTTCAGTAAATGGAGATTTCATTGCGTTCGTGAAGTTGGAGATTGGAGGTCGCCGTGCTTTATTTTTTACATTTCACAACACGCGTTTGGCACGTTGTGGTTGTCAAGAGTATCGACGTGGACAATGTTGAGATCTCCACTGCACTATTATCCTGGTGATATGGACTTGATTCTTGAGCAGGCTAGGGTTGACTCAAGGTGGACAGGCATGATGTTGGTCACCACCGCCTCGTGTCCGTATTGGCCTTAGAAGTTGTTTACCATCAACACTTGCCCTTACAACGTATACAGGTTCGTTGTCATTTTTTGACTTGGGTTTTCACAGCCAATGTCACGATTCACAATCGAGTTTTGGGTTAGGTCACTTAACGACGTGACCACATTTCCGTTGTGTCGCCTCCACCACCCAACAAGGCCAAACAAATGATCTGTCACGTGTACAAGCGTTTGACGTGACAATCGATCTTTCACGCCGCCACCGGCGAGGTGGCGAACAATCCATCATCAGTATCAGTGACCGCTCAATCCGGTACAGGGTCGCGGAGGGCCAGAGCCTATCCTGGCAGACACAGGGCGCAGGGCAGGGCTATATCCACGATTTGACTCCAGTACCTCGCGGGGCACTTTTTTGGGGCAATTTACGCAGCAGGACGATTAACCTAGGCAGCAGTGTGGCTTAGGATGCTGGGAGGAAACCGGAGTACCTGACGTAAACCCACGCAGACTCGTGGCACCCGAGCCGGGATTTGAACCCCGGACCTTCTTGCTGTGAGGCAGCAGCGCTACTGACCGCGCCGCCGCGCCGTCCGACCGAACGTTCCTCGCAACCAAATGTTTTTGTTGCAGTGTGAGATGTATGGCGTGGGCCGTTGGACGTGAGTGATGACCCAAGGCAGACTGAGCCCAAACCAGTTAAGGGATTCTTCTACGATAATAATGTGGGGGGCACTCGGACACATGGTGAGTCTTATTTGTCACCAACCCCCTTTGTTCGTCTGAAACTGGAAAATTAAACCACAGTCACTGCGCAGGCTTGTAAATGATACATTGCCATGCTCAACAATAATTTGCCTTCAACTAATGATAAACTGCACAGTTTATGAAATAATTTGTTTGCGCGAGTCATTTGTCAAGGTTCTTGACAGTGACTTCTAGAGTATCCATTCGCTATCCATGGTGCATTATATTAGGAAAACGTGTTTTGTTTTTCTAATAAATACAGTTTTTTTTCTAATAAATACAGTTTTTTTTAGTCAAGAGATTGTTTAATTTTTAATAACTTGCCAAAGTGTGACATTTAGCTCAAAGAATTTGGATCTTCAAAGCGCAGTCGTTAATTTGATTGATCTATAGCCGCCGTTATGACACCTATTGAATATTGTAATGAAGGCGCTCTTCACTGAGGTGAATATGAGATGAGCTCTGCTTGTTAATGAAATTGTTCTCGCATAAATTACGTAGCCACTGCATATTTGACCTTAATTATATTATTTTTGGCGTAACAATTATACTGACATATAAACCATGGTAATTGTTTTTGCGATTCTTTAAATATCATTTTTAAATGTACGTTCGTTTTGTGTGATGAACACGTTGCAGTTGTCTCAATAACAACCTATTAAAGGAAACGATCATTACATTAGATTTATTTGTGGGCTTCACGACTGATGTTGAGTGTTTGTAACTTCTCTCTGACTAGGCTTGGAATTGAGCGGGTTTAAAATTGTGTTTATTATTTATTGGGTTGTTGTTGAATTCGGTCATATAAAAATGTGTCATTAAACCCTCCTCCACCTGACACAGTCCAGTTAAGGAATGTGCCACATTAACAAGCGTGTCAAAGGTATGAACGCTTCACCACACTGGTGTCGTGAGAGAGTAATTTTAGAACATTTACACGGCTATGTCGTGTCAATGAGTGAAAAATGATAATGATCGTATCGTTAATAACGCAGCGAGCGAATTTCATGCATGGCCATAGATGAGACACGGGATATGGAGGCGTAGCGAGGAAACTGCAGAGAGGAGGGGGGGTGTGGGGAGTCGTACAGGTGGTAAGCCAGTGTCAACTCGCCAGACAGTGCTTCCTATAGAATACGATATTATCAGACAATTATTAATGTGTTCTTTAGTTGTGGGAGGAAGCCGGAGAACGTGGAGGATACCCACACTGAACAAGGAGAGAACACACGACATCCATATGGAAAGGCACCCTGGGTTGGCAATGGAACCGCCTCAGTCAGGACGTTCTTTCTGTGTGAGTTACAACTGCATAGACACCCAGTAACGATCCAGCAGTATATCTGGAGAGAAAGCGCTGAGTGATCTGCATCCTTGGGTAGATGCCATGACGTCACGGGCACCGCCGCGTTCGTCATAGGTCGAGTCATGCACGTTTATCTGTTCTTAGTGGCTGGCTCGGTTGCGATAATTAGGTGGCGCTATTTCACGTGTAGTGGAAACAGGCCATCCTCAATAACACTGAGATGCACTGCGTTAGTAACGATGCTCTGGTCGGTGCAGCCGTCCGTGTGGCTCCCCGTCCCCAAGGAGGTCGAACACCTGACACGGGGGGGGGGGGGTCACTGCGTTGAAGCTCCAGGCCGAAGGGGCAGCGACGGTGGGGCCGTTTAGGGGCCGTTGTGCAACGCGGAGATTAGAATGGAGATGGGAGATGGAGAAACTTGCGCTGCCGTGCGCTTTGTAACTGGACCCAGCAGGTATGGTTGCGTCATTTCACACTGCACCCACCTATGCGGGGCCATGGATGAGAGCGAGGGATTCTGGGTAGTGGGTGGATTAAATCACGTGGTGGGTGAGGAGACATCCCCCTCCCCCCCCAAAGAGCCTTATCTGCACCTGTCCTGTGGCCCCGTATAATCATGCTCATATTTATATACTGTAATAAGAAGAGCAGTAGCTGGTGGATTTGTAAATATAAAAAAACAAGTTTTTGCCTGAGCTACAAAACCCAATTTCTATCCGTAATGCCATCCATCTGGTTGTTTGAATTGTAATACGCGCTGCTCATTCAATTAATGAACCTCTTACAAACTGCCAAGTTTTGATCAATCACGTGTTTCTTTTACGACCGAACTCTTTTATGGCAAGCCTACGCAATTACCCACTCGGCTGTGGGTAACAATCGAGTCGAAATTATGCTAAGGAAACGATTCCCAGTCGTCTGGTCTTGCAGATGAAGTCACAAAGTATTTAATGTCTTACTTTGCAGCTGTTCATTTTGATAATCCTCTGCTTGTAGTCTAAATTATGTTAAAAACGGGTTTGCTTTCAGGCTACCAAGTGCCTGATTCCTGCAGGGAATGCTTTTGACTTTAAACTCATGTTTATGGATTTACACGTGCGATAAACGCTTCACTGTACTCGATTGTGGTCATGCGGATGGGATGTGGTCCTGTGCCAATGCAGATTTGTGCCATGACACCTTCGCAACGTGTTGCATTAATAAGAAATACAATGAGAACGCGCGCATGTTCGGTCAATGCCCAACCTATTCGAAGAGGGAACAATTTAGAACCGGGGGAGAGAATACAGACTCTGCAGAAAGGTGCATGAGGCGGGAATGGAACTGCCTTCGGCAGGATTTAATTTTCATCTGCGGGGCTCAGTGCACAGCCACCCTGTGACTCGTAAACAACAACGTAAACAACAACGTAAACAACAACAACGGCACGGCCAAGTAAACAGAATGCGTTGAGATGAGTGGCACGAGTGGGACATTTAGGTTTATTGAAAGGCACATCTTGAAGTTAGTAGCGCTGTCGGCTCCTCACAGCAAGAAGGTCCCGGGTTCGAATCTCGGCTCGGGTGCCTTTCTGTGTGGAGTTTGCATGTTCTCTCCCCGTGTCCGCGTGGGTTTTCGCCGGGCACTCCGGTTTCCTCCCACAGTCCAAAAAACACGCTGCTGCATCGGTTAATTGGCTTGCAGACTAAATTGCCCGCAGTGCCCAGTGATGGACTGGCGTCCCATCGTGGGTATGTCCCTCCCTTGCGCCCTGTGTCTGCCGGGATAGGTTCTGGCTCACCGCGACCCTGTGCAGGACTAAGCGGGTTTCTGATAATGAGATGAGATCTTGAAGTTAATACTTTTATAATGTTGCTTTTAAAACTATGCACAATGTTTTACATCACCACGTTCGAAACAAAATTGTGTTGCTGTTCATGATGGTCAGAGGACTAACGTACTCGTACTTGAATGTGCTCTCGCTGATAAATCACCGGTAATTCCCCCAGAACAAAGCCGTGATTCTGGGTTAGCTATTGAAATTATAAATGCTGCAATTCTTATTGTTTTAAGCAAGCACAAGGAATCCTGCCAGCCTCACGACTCGCCTCACATTGTGTTTGATGTTTCAGATGATATTATAATTATTACCGTGGAACCTGTCAGTTTCATTCTTTTGAAAAATGAGTTATGTCAATGAGCGATCTTACCTTGTGTGCTTCTGTCATCCTGGCTGATCTGCCATCCATCAGTCCGGTCCATCCAGCTCTCTGGCTGACTGTGTGTGAATGATGGTTCATAAGATATTTTTGCATATTCAACAATGACTTAAAATTCTCGTTATTAGTTGCAGCAACATCTACTTTACAGCCCCAGCTCTCAACCCATTTGTTACGATGATGGTGCTATGACAGGGTATTCAGTGGCACACCTTTGTCAGAGTCATAACCAAATGGTGCTAGGATGATGATGGGTCGATTAAACCCACAAATTCATATTTGATAAACGCAAGTGTCACCTATTAAGGGTCTCTGCCTGATCAACAATGACCACGCAAAACCACCCACATTTGTGTTTAGAAATAATGTCCCTCAGTGTAGCTCTGACGGCTAAACATCGTGAATGCGTTGCGTGATTGACAGCAAGGAAAACATCGCTTTGCAGAGCGTGAAGGAGGGGCAAATAAACATTGGTTTGACAGAAGTCTGTGAATGTGACACAGGAAGCAGCTCTGTGGTTCCAGTTTTACAGAAGAGATCCCTGGTGAGTTGAGAAATTCGGCTGACTACTGATTTTCTGGCAGGAGTTGTCTGGAGTGATTTGTCTTCAATCCAATACTACATTGGCACGTAATTGGTGATAAAATACGTAAACAATATCAACGAAATCATAATTGGGCTGCCCAAAGTAGCGATTTCCCTTGCACGAGAGAGTTCTATAAATGCACAGTACCTATTTTATTGCTCGTGAAAGCTCAATTTGTTTTCTCTTGAAGGCCTCCTTCCCCACTGTTCAAATGTGGCTCAGAACAAAGCCAAAATCCACTCAGGGCCACCTCTGGAGATGACTAGAGTCGTGATGCTCATTTAAACTTGAACGTCCACAGCTAACAGTGTTGTGGCTGTTGTTTAAGACGCGTGCTAAGCATTGAGATTACAACGGCGCGCAGGCCAGGTGAGGTGAGGTGTTAACTTTAATGGACGTTCGGTATCACTTGAGCAGCTGGGGGTCGAGGTGGGAATAAGAAAACCTTGAGCAGAGTCAGCGAGACCAAGAATTGTTTTCAGAAATGCCTGGCGTCCAGGGAAGAGGTACAAAGGTCAGTCGTCCTGATTGATGCCTGATGCATTGGTTCAGGTCGTATCTCAGGGGCTATTTGTTGTATTGACTTCGAACTTGGAAGCTACAACAACAAAAGATTCCGTTGGGAATGTGTTTGTAATGTTGACTTTAACCCCCTGATCAATGTGGCCGCTATTTGGCCACAGTAGAGTTTGCTTTACATCTCTTTTTTTACATCCAGAATTTATCTCATGCTCTCTGACACATATTGCTTCCATTGTATTGGTGGAGTGATATTACCATGAGAATTGCTCTGAATAGCAGATATTTTGCGTTAACCGTGTCGGGTGTTCCTTCTCTCTCCTTCGTGGTATTTTGCCTCCCACACTGGAGGCATCATCAGGCGTTCTTGCTGTTTTTTTTATTTGAGTAGATTGAATACTTTTCAATCAGTGCCGCAGCTAGCTTGATAATCCAAGACAGGTGACAATCCTGTGTGCGTGCCCAAACTGAATTGGTGCTCGCTAACGTAACGAACCTTTGTGATCCGTAGGATAATCGAGGTGACCCAGTGGGTAGCGCTGTCGCCTCACAGCAAGAAGGTCCCGGGTTCGAATCTCGGCTCGGGTGCCTTTCAGTGTGGAGTTTGCATGTTCTCTCCCCGTGTCCGCGTGGGTTTTCACCGGGCACTTCGGTCCAAAAAACATGCTGCTGCATAGGTTAATTAGCTTGCAAACTAAATTGCCCGCAGCGCTGCGTGATAGACTGGCGTCCCATGGTGGGTTATATCAGCGCCTTGCGCCCTGTGTCTGCCGGGATAGGCTCCGGCTCACCGCGAACCTGTACAGGACCAAGCGGTTTCTGACAACGAGATGAGAGGATAATCGACGGTTGGATGCTTGCCTTTTTGTTTGCCACAGGAGACATTTCCGGTGGAGATGTTGCACAAGGTCGGGCAGCTGGGTTTCGGTGGCGTGTACGTGCAACCAGATGTGGGGGGCTCTGGGCTCTCTCGCCTGGAGACCACGGTCATCTTCGAGGCCTTGTCCACAGGCTGTGTCAGCTCAACTGCCTACATCAGCATTCACAAGTAAGCATACATCCACAAGTTAGCATCCACAAGCCTCTCAAGCCAGAAAGACACATTCTCACTTGCAGATTGAGATAGATTTTAATGCTCAAAAGTAAAAAGAGCGACGTTCTCCGTGTTTTGATCGGTGGTGATTAATCAAAAACATGGGGGGGGGGAGCGAAGCAGGCTGAGATTTACAGTGAGAGACTGAACGACGACCTCATGGTTTGGAGATGAGAAGTACGCGAGTTGTGCTCAATCTCTTGACGTTCATGCACTTGGGCAGGACGTGTTGTTGGAAGGGATCGACGTGCTTGAAGCGCAATCGGAATGTTTAACTTGAAGCACAATCGCAATGTTTAACTTGTGGATGAGGCTCGACCTCTGAATGAATCAATTATCTTTCTTGCGTCTATAAAAACAATATGCTTTACTGGAAAGTAAAACGTGATAATTCTATGGAGGGACTGGTCCCAAGCACAGGGAAGTGGAAATTCTCCCACGGGCCGTGGCAGAGAGTTCCATCGCTGTTTGTTTGAGCAGCGAAACACGCCGAGTTGACTTGCATTGTATTGCCTCCTTTTGTCACTCAACCGGTGTTCAAAATGACTTCGATGCTGCCCCCACAGTCTCTCAAATTGGCTCTGCGGCCGAGGCACCGTCTGTCCTGGAAACCACATTTGCCAAGGGTCCGATTAACCAAGAACAAGGCCACGGGCTCATGGGAGACTCTAAGGGAGGATATGAAGCCCACTGCTGCTGACACAGTTGCGGTTGCAGTGAAAAATATCGCTGTGACATCGGGCTCACAAAGGCCCTTTGTCGGTGTCTGGATACCGGGTGGCTCAAGGGACTAATGCTGTGGCGGTGTCAAAGCACTGAGTTAGCACTGCTGAGATCCCGAGTTCAAACCCCAGGCTCCCAGATAAAATAAAAGCAGAGTCTCTTGTGGTGGAGTGTTTGATCGTCTCAACCTGGTCATCAATGACTGTACAGAAAAGACATTACATAAATTCAGTTATTCACTTATTTTGTGTTATTACAAGTCTGAGAGATAAAATGTTTTTGCATTGGATGATAAATTTCATATCCAGTCTTCATGCGGTACGCGGTGTGAAGCACTGCTTTGCAAGTGGGTTGTGTAGAATAATCGCATTGAGGAAGCTCTGGAAGGACCGGAGAAGTGCTGAGGGTCACCCCTGTGTGTGTCGTATCTCAAAAGTGTCCAGGTGATTATTTATACAGGCTCGGCAATGATGGGAAATTTGGGAAACATTGAGTGATGAAAATAGAGGCACACCTAAAGTCTTTTAATTACTGCTCACTATGTTTCTTTAAAAGTGAAACAAATTATTTTACATACCGATGTATATTTCATTAGGTCCGAGACTCTAGATACATTATCTTTTTTTAAGAACATAAAAATTTTACTCCCCGAAGACAATATTTATATTGTGCCTTAAGGAGCATATTTGCAGATTCAGATTGCACTGATGCCATTGATCATCAGAGTTGTGTCTGCGTAATGAAATTATAAAACGAAAGCCCTTTGTGAATCCGCTGTGAGATAAAAGCCTCCCCACATCATGCCAGCCACGGGAGATGTTTTGACCTTAGCTTATTATATTTTGAGGCCCCAGGATAACTGTACAATTGCAATATAGAAGTTATTTTATAATTTTTAGTGATCATCAGATATGTATGTAAGCTGCAAAATGTAAGCGTGTGTAGGGTAATGCAGAAATGCTATGACCTTACTCTGTGATGTGAAGGATGCCACAGGACCGCTAAGGTAATAGAGCAGACAATGCTTTGGTAATTCCCTGCAGGCTTTGTCAAGCAGTTGCCAGAACTCTCAGTCCCACCGGTGCTGTGGGCAGAATGCGCAACTCGCAAGTGGAAGGTCATGTGGTCAAACTCCAGCTCGTTAAATGAGAAGTACTTAATAGTAACAATAGTAATTGCATTTATAGAGCGATTTTCACCCGAGGGTCACAAAGCGCTGCGCAGGGCTGTGGAGAGAACGGCGCGTCAACAACAACGGCAGAGAACGGAAAATTAGCAACAATAACAATTTTTTTTGTACTTGTGGAAACGTAACTGAAGTGATTGTGTCCAGAGACGCGTCTCTGCCAGATTAAGGTTCAATTTACGCTGCTGGCTCAGGGCTTACCAGTGGTGATTAACACAATCTCAATAATAACTTGAGAATAGGCACACTTCTGAAGTTGCTTTTCTCACTCCTCAAACATTGACTTAGCGGTGCGTGTGCTCACCCACTCGTCTGTCTGGATTGAAACTTTTGTTTTGCACAGCTCTGTGCAGCGCTTTGTGACCCTCGGTTGAAAAGCGCTCCAGAAGTGCAGCTTTTATTATTGTTGCCACGCCAGCCACACTTGTTGGTTCCGCACAGAAATGTTCAAGTGCGTGCACAGACCAGTACCCAATCTGCTGCCAGCTTGCCAGCCGGCAAGCACTTGAGCCAGCAAGAGTGCTCGTACACCTGGAAGGTAATGTTAAGACATTCACACAGCGCCCCGTGGGAGCTTGCCAGCAGATGTGAGCTGGCGGTGGCTCATCGCCATTGGCTCCGCAGGCAGCAGGGTTGGTCACTTGCCAGCTGCTGTGACTGCTGTTACGGCTGCGGTGGGCGAGTCGGAGGCAGTGAAAAGAGAAAGCGTGGGATTTGAATTCTGTGCCCGTGTGCGTGCGCACGTTGTGTTTGGGGAGTCACGGCACGGTGGTTGGAACAACAAGCTTCCGTCCTGGCCACCCGAGCTGGATTTTCTCCCAAATGCCATGTCTGTCGCAAGTGGTGCCTTAATCTGCCAAGGGTTTTTTTCCGAATCCTAGGCCATCTTGGCCTTAGAATGGATACCCGATGTACTGTGTGAATATTAGCACTGAGTCGACATAAGGGTCTTTTTTGTGCATTGCTGGCCTTTACAGGTTCCTGCTAGTTTCCTGTAACAATGGCACCAGCTGCTTGGTATTTAAAGGCAAACAGATATCCCTTGTTATTGTGCGATAGCATTATGATTTAATTAGGCACCCACAAAATGCAGCTAGCTGGCAAGCGCCATGCTGACAGCACTGCTGCTCGGTGACAAATAGAATCTGCTGCTGTGGTTGTTATGTAGCATGCCGCTTTACGATGGCAGCAACCCAAGTTTGAATGCCATACGCATGAATGTGAGCTGAATCAACCGGCGCTCGCCAATCTGGCGAGTTACAGAGAAACAACTTGGCGGTTAACGTGGTGTGGGGAGGTCCTCTTACACCAGCGGACTGACAGACAGCTGTAAAGGAAACTCAGTAGTGTCAGACAAACCAGTTTCGGTTGGTAGACAAGCCATACAATGTGTAGTGAAATCCTGAGAAAGAGCACGTTCGTATGAATGGCATTGTTCTGCACGGCTCTGCGTTCACTGTCGGGGGTGGCGCGTTTACTGCGATGCCCTGCGGCATCTGGCGGGCGCAGGAAGCATGGTCGAGGTGCCGTAACGTCGAGGGCTCTGGCCACAGTGCCGTCTCGCCCTCCATGGAACCATCGCTCCTTCGCTACGTGCGGCAAATGAACGTTGTGTCGACGGTCGCTTGTGCGGTGGACCCGAGCCAGTGGTGGAAATTCCACATTCGGTGGCAGGGGGCCAGTACCACCGTGTTACTTTTGATTTCCCTTCTCGTTCAGCTCACAGTTATTGACCCCGACGTTACGGTGGATGAGTTGGAGCTCGACTGGCATTTGAGGATTTTCGCCTCGCAACTTTCCTGAAGATACGACAGCCTCAATTTCATCGGCCTGGAGTCAGGAGACTGCGCGAGCAACGGCCGCGGTCCGCAACTTCCGAGACAGCAGTCTGTAGATAATCGAAGGTGTTTATTTTTGTGGTTTCGTTACCGCTGTTAGATGCATGTTTTACTCTGCTTCATAGTGTGCGTAATACATCGGTTAAGGTCATTACTCTGTGTGCAAGATCGTCACATAAACATTCGGTTTTAACGGGCTGCTGGACACACTTTCCGTTAAGTCGAGGTTTCTCTCGATTGCGTGAGCGTGAAAATGCGCGCAGCTCGAGCAGTCTCGCTCTCCGCAGTCCATTACGAAACACGATTCACGAACACACATTTACGTCGCTCCTTGCGCTTGTCGGTAACGGTCGACCTGCCCGCTGTGCTCGCTGGCAACTTGTGCGTTGTAAAATATAAAACAAGGGGCCTTATTACAGCTGGAGTGGCAACTAGGTCACAGCTCTTCGTATTAGCGGCGGTACTGACGGTGATTGATGAGCGTAATATTAAATGGGGTTGGGGCATCGACCCTAGGAAATACTTGGCACAGCTGCTAAACAAGTTAGGTGGATCTTCAGGAAGGAAGGCTGAACTGTGGAATGGCAGGTGCCCCCATGGCTCCCAGTGGGGACTCCGTCGTGGCACTGTGTATAATTACAGCAATCGCTCCTAATAAAACGTCCGTGATGCAGCTTCGTAATGTAATGCTGTTATTGTTTGGCCATTCTGTGTAGCTGTGCTGCACACTTAAGTGTGTTTATTTTCCACACTACCCCGTGAGGGGTGTCTTAAGAGCGGGGCGTTCAATTTGCCGCACATTCTGTGCGTGTCTTATTGTGTCGGTTGTGCTCTTAACCTGATGAATATGTTCATCATGCGCTTCGTTTTTCGCGGTCTCGATGGCATCATAGGCCTCCCCTAGACTTGCTTGGCTCGAAATGACCACCTGAGCTGGTGGGCGAACAGAAGTGCTTCATCCAGCAGTGGATTGATCATGGCTGATAATGAATTCTTTTGAAAATCGTATGTTGTCGTAATCGTTTTTCCACCAGAACGATACAAGTGTAAACGTTGGTATTTATCGGCTGCTGATATAATTTGCACCAAACGTTTCTGAGTCGTGTGATTATTCTTGAAAGTGTTCAGTATGCTCAGATAGACAGTGGATGTATAGACGTCGTATTTTTAGACACAGCGATGAACAGCCTACCGACCCTTTCCAGAACAAGCGCTTAATAGGTTCCTACAGTGCGGTTCAGGTGTTCCTGTGCATCCAGCTTGGAATGTTGATTTCCGTATCGCCAGTGTCTCTGGCGCTTTGCTCTACATCAGCTGTCATGCTGTTCTACACCACTGGTATACATTGATCGTGTTTGGACACGTGCCAGTTATAGCTGTGTAAAGTCTGCAAGAGGGCAATGATTAGTTAAGTTTGAGCTTTGTGTTGCTGCTTAAAATAGCACATATTCAGCTCTCGCTCATGTGAATAGAGTCAATCACATTTTCTGATTTTTCATACATGCATTGATTGAGTTTGGGGTCATTTGTAGAACTTAACATCATGTAGGCTGAAGCCCCTTAACCACTCTTGAGTTGCTTTATATTATTTGTCATATGCACTCAAGCATAGCCCTCTGCATATCATTATTACTGGTAGATCGCACCATGCCAGTGTTACTATCCTGGACCTTACTCACTAACATCTGATCTCATGTCATTGTCAGAAACCGCATTAGTCCTGTACAGGGTCGCGGTGATCCGGAGCCTATCCCGGCAGATAGAGGGCGTAAAGCAGGGATATACCCACGATGGGACGCCGGTCCATCACCGGGCACTACGGGCAATTTCGTCTGCGAGCCAATTAACCTATGTAGCAGCATGTTTTTGGACTGTGGGAGGAAACCGGAGTGCACTGTGGGAGGAAATCCACGCGGACACGCTGAGGGAACATGCAAACTCAACACGGAAAGGCACCCGAGCCGAGATTCGAACCGGGGATCTTCTTGCTGTGAGGAGGCGACAGCGCTAATCACTGGGCCACCATTCCGCCCACTGACATCTCTTTGGTCACATTTATAATTTTTGAAAATCCAGACATTATGCCGAGTACAGTTACGTCTATTATGGAGTATACACCCAGTACGTGAGTGATGTGAATATGAATGATGCTCGAAAGGAGATGGCCAATATGTAGCAGAGATCTCGTCGATTTTATTTTCGTAACTAAAATAATTACAATGCATCTTTTTCAGCTTTTGATGCCATAAACTCTGGGGCATTGTGAACCTTCTTCCACGTTTAACTGAAGGGTTCGGGTTAGTCGTGCATGTGTGCTCATGTATGTGATCACGGCACGTAATAGAACTGCTTCCCGTAGCTGTTGTTTCGCGATAGCCGTTCGAGTGTTCCTTCTCAGTCCTCTGTGACATTGCGTCTCCCACGTTGGAGACGTCACCTGATGTAAGAAATTCTCTTATCTCCCTCTCATCTCCAAACACATCTTGAGTAGGATGCCAGTGGTTATTGTCATTGATCACATGGAACGTGGTACAGTTACAACGTCTTCAAACCACAGTAAAGTCATTCTAATTCTTCCAACATGAACCCACTCAAGCCAGATTTTGGATCATCTTTGTTACCAGTTTTTCATTTTCAGAGCGTTTTTACTTAATTATTATTGTTTCGAAAAGCTGCTGGGGAAAGAGAGGGAGCGATCGCTGGGGAGAGAGCGAGCGATCGCTGGGGAGAGAGGGAGCGATCGACGCGGCTGTCCCGAGAGAGCAGCTTTTCGAAGTAATCATCACGCATCGAGCCGTGAAAACGTACATTATTACAGTTTTTTTGTGTGTGATGCAGTCGCAACATCCACACCTCACGGAAAGAAGGTCCTGCACACGAATGTTCGACTCACGTCTCGGGTGCCTTTCTATGTGGAATCTGTGTGTTTCTTACGCTGTTCTGTGTACATTTCTTCCCAGAACTAAAAAAAAGTTAATGAATTGGCAGCGTGGCGCAGTGGTAACATCTGCGCCTCACAGAAAGAACGATTCTCGTCCGAGCAGGTTCCCTCCCCGCCTTGGGCATTTTTCTGCGTGGAGTTTGGGTATTCTTCCCCTGTTTCTGCGTGAGTTTCCTCCGGGCTCTCTGGTTTCCTCCCACAACTTAAAAAAAATACTCATCAATTAATTGACCGATGACATCTTAATATACAGGAAGCAGTGGGTGGCAATGTGGTGCCTGGCTGCCTCTTCCTCGTCATCCTCCTTCTCCTCCTCATCCTCTCTGTGCTCTCCTCACGCCTTGTTCACTGTCGAACGAATACCTTCGACAGTGAATGAATATGTGCACGTTGTAAATGTAACATAATTATAAACTATTATATTTATGATATAATATTTAGGAGGCAGTGTCTGGCGGGTTGGCACCGTCTCATCACCTGGCTGACTTCCCCGCTCTCTGCGGTTTCCTCACCCGCCTCCCTGTCTGTGTCTCGTCTGTGACCAGACACGGATTTTGTGCGCATTATAAATAGTGCCTTTATTATTATTATTGACGCGCCATATAATAACGCCAGTATTCAAACTCGGCACCGAGGGGTAATGAACCTCTTCTTGTTGCGTGCCCTGTGGAGCGAGTTCGCTCACACTGTGGCTGAACCACCCTTCCCATTGTGGACGTCCAACTTGTGGGTTAACAGTCACGCAGAGCCACACTTCGGGCAGCTGTCCGTCAGTCGGAAACACAACTCAACGCCGCGTTAATCTCCTGCGGTCAATCAGGCATCGCCAGCCTGACGCGTATTCCCGGGTTCACCTTATTAAACCCGCTCAGCATCGGAGATGTGTTAAAAAACGTCAAGTGTCATCTTCCGAAGCACTCTGCATCCAACTTCCGTGCTTACGCGTCTTGCTGGAGAAGATATTGGCTTTGCATGTCCTTAAAAATTCCACCGCCGAACATCACTTTACGTTAAATAATTTATAAAATTCGCCACAGTGTAGGTTTGTTTTCCGGAGAGAAATGCGGCTGCATTTGTTCACGTACAGCTTTGACAGTTTTCCCATTGAGGAACGGTCCAAGTTTCGGTATGGTCGTTGATATGTTGCACAGGGATTTTGAAAATGCTGCTCTGTTTAAATAATGAGGCCGAGACGAGAACTTCGACAGCAGCGGCTGCTGATCATCCTGCACAGTGGAACCCGACCGCTTCGAACCCGAATTGAAGCCACCGCTGATGCAATGACACGCATACTAAACATGGTCATTAATAAAAAAAACAACGGAACAAAAACTGATAAGTGCGCACAAAAGCATACAGCGATGCACGCTAGAAGTTGTGTTGAGTGACAAGGAAGATGGCAAGGATTTGAGGATGAGTGCGAGTTATTTCCATAATTCAAAGTTAAGAAAAGCAAGTGGGCTTGGGTAGAATTCTTTGCTGGATGGAGTGATGATCGAGAGCAATGATGGAATAGCTTCCAAGTGCTGAAGTTGAAATCCTGTTAAAGAGTAAATAAAGTGGGGCAATTTCTTCACAAGGCAAGACGCAAGATTTGAAATAAAATGGTCCTTGCTATGGATTTAGGAAAAAAAAATTCTTACACGTACGCACCTTTATTTACACAAGTATATGCACACGCGAAATGAACTGGGCATACACACACAAGCCGCATTGACATTCCAACGTAAGGACATAAATGCATAATTGGACTAGGCGACTGCGCTTACGCCACACACAGCTTGTCACGCACGCGAGCTGTGCGTCCGTGGCAAGCTGTGTGAAAGAGGGGTGGCTGTCTCGGTAAGACACCCAAGTAGAGCAGCCCTGGGGGTAGTGATGAAGAGACGAATGGAGCGCTGCCAGAGACACGGAGTGAGCAGAGGCGTGAGGCTCAGCGTGAGAAGACATCAGCAAGGGGAAGCAAGTAGCTACAGAGAAATGTAATATCGCTAGCCGTGGCAGCGGCCGCGCCGCACCTGGGCCTGGGGGAGACAAAACGGCAGTGGGATGACGCTGCGAGTGGCCGATCAACGGGTCGGCTACATCGAGCAGCAGATAGAGCGAGGGGACTCCAACCCCTTGGACTCGGCGCGTCGAGACGGCGCCAGCGATCAGCCCGAGACTCCTCGTTTCCTCGACGTGGCGAGCGCTGGAGTCACCGCTCTTGAGGGATGTGAAGTGCACCACGGCCATCATGCAGCGCGAGCAGCGGGAGGGTGTGAGGGGAGGGCGACTGCATGCACACTCCACAGTTCCGGGCCAAGACCCCGGCACGTCGCGTGAACGGACGCTCAGACGCACAGATGCGTGAGGACTGGTGCTAGGTGTACACAGACATATGAGGGTTGGCTAAGGGCATGGAGACGGGTAAAATTTAAACGTTAGGGTTCAAAGGTGCTTTGTTTATAAGATCGGAGAGTGTGCAGGAAGCAACGGAGCTTGCTATTTTGACGGAGATGCACGTTGTGAATCGTGTTCACTAGGGTTATTAAATTGACATGCAACTGCTTCGTATTGCATCCAGCCCCAACCGAGCTGCTGGGGCCGGCATGCCCCTTGCGATCTCATCAAACCTCTCCCGCTACATTGGTCACTCCCGCGCGTATCCGCGGGTGGCCGTGACAGTTCGCGACACTACGATATGGGATAACGTACTGATGTTGGTTTCCACCGCTCGAAGCACGATGATTGCTTCGAAAACCTGCTCTTTTGGGATAGCCACATCGATCGCGCCTCCTCTCTCCTTCACTACGTTCCGCCTGCCACTTTGGAGGCATCCTCATGCAGCTTTTGTAAGCAATCGTCAATCCCAGATTACATCTCAGAGGAAGATTTTTTTTCTGCCATTTTAATCGGGAACGTCTGCGTTCTAATCCCACAAACGTGAATGTTAATAAATAAATTCATGAGGCTATGGCTGGCCTCGGAGTGTGGCAGTGTGTGGATGCTCTTGTTGACCATTGTCACAGCAGCGCTATGAAATACAGAGTCGGCATGGTCTGTGTGCTGCGATCGCCAGCAGTGCAATGCTTCACTCGTCACAAATGATAATGCCTTTTGGGAGGAGGAGGCGGTTGTTTCTTACTACTGGAGGCAATCAGGAAGCTCAGTGAAACGCAAATGCCAAAGTACAACAAGAACAAGCAGCATACACACACACACGGGGTCCAATGTGGCCACATTGAGCACCAAACAAACGGCACACATTAAATCTTTTATGTTGTATTCCCAGACGAACTCAGCCACAAACACAGCCATACAAAAGTTATCGATGTCCTGCCTAGCAGTGTGAATTTAAAAACTCTAAACAGTTGATTCTTTATCTAAGAAAGCCTTACAGAGCCTTAAAGAAGGTGTAAGAAGGTCTCATTTTAGATATGCGTCTGGGCACTCTCTAATTTGGAATCTCACTCGCTTTGTTACTCTACACATTAGAGTCTCGCCCAGTTTTCCTCTTTTATTTGACAAGGTGAGATGTGTGTGTGGTGGTTATTAAGCCATTTCCTATCCTCGGTGGATGCTCTGTGCCATTAATGAGTATAATCCGAACGAATGCCTAACCGTCCTTGTCATTAATGTTGGATTATAACCCAAACACGCGCAGTGGCAGACTCATTAGGCAATGGCCCCTCTTCAGAGAAGAGGAGGTTTGACTGGCACAGGAGTCAATGATAACAACTTGGAGCCTTTGAACACAGGGACAATGGGAGGCAACCGCCATTGAGTTTTGCATATTGAATATTTACCAAGTCTCTAATCAGTCAAAACAAGTATACGTTTATATATTAAAGAAAACAATAGTTACCAAATGGTGATTATATTGTGCTGTTGTGCACTATGTCCGATGTTTCGCTGCACATGCAGGCAACTTCTTCAGCATGCTTATGAAGAAATTGAGACATTCATCCAGCAGTAGATTGGCAAAGCTCTGAGAAGTATACGTTCAATAGAGAAATCGTTGGATTTGAATTTTCAACATGTCACATCGGGCGGCGCGGTGGCGCAGTGGTTAGCGCTGACGCCTCACAGCAAGAAGTTCCCGGGTTCGA
>JAZEWT010000014.1:21733711-21745051 GCA_036362905.1 Mordacia mordax | reverse complement strand
TGAACGGGAATCGAAAGCAGCGCAGCGTGCGTTACCGCTGCACCGGCGTGCGTTACCCCTGCACCAGCGTGGGTTGCCGCTGCACCGGCGTGCGTTACCGCTGCACCGGCGTGCGTTACCGCTGCACCGGCGTGCGTTACCGGCGTTACCGCTGCACCAGCGTGCGTTACCGCTGCACCAGCGTGCGTTACCGGCGTTACCGCTGCACCAGCGTGCGTTACCCCTGCACCGGCGTGCGTTGCCGCTGCACCAGCGCGCGTCTCACAGGTACACGGAAACGCGAGTACGTACCGTGGCTTGTGTTGAAACGAAATGCAAGAGTTCTGATGGCGCAGGCTTCTATTTCATTTTTCTGTACGGTTTGATAAATTGCGCTCGTGGATTGAATGCCACTGAGGGTTGCCAAGCACGTTGAGTGCTGGTTATACGCTTGATGACCACATCTAGAAAGTCCACTTAAGAGCCTTTCCCAATGGACTTGGGTTCAATTCCAGCATCTGAGCACGAGTAATTCACTTTGATTTGCCACGTTGCCCAGTGAAGGCCTCCCACAGGTCAGCTTAACCTGAAATGAGTACCTGCTGGCCGCCTCGTGATGCTGAGGAAGTGGAAATGAAAGGCATCGGAGTCTTCTGCTGGCCACATTAAATCCGGCGTCGCGCGCGGCTATTACCGAATGTGTGAGGGCGAGAGGCTCGCTCTAATCTGCGACTTTAAGTGAAGGCAGTACTTTTTTTCTCCTTTTCGCATATGATGTGCGTGTACGTGTGCGCGTGTACGTGTGCGTCTGTATCTGTGGCGTAGCGGCCAACCTCCGCTTCTCACAGAAAGTCCTGCCCCCGAGGCAGTTCGATTCCCACATTGGGCACCATTCTGTGTGGAGTGTGTTTCTGCCACTCTTTCGCGGGGTTTTTATCAGGGTTCACCGTTTTCCTCCTGTAACTAAAATTTAATACGAAAAAAAGACACTCATTAATTGGCCCATAACCTCGTAACGTTATTGGCTGCAATGTTTCCTCGTGCCTCTGAATCATTCTCACCTCGAACACCTTCGGTATTGAACGAATGTGCGTGGCGCATTATAAATTGTGTTTCATATTGTTATTCATTCCTGTGTAAATGCCTGCTTTGGCCTGGCTTTGTAATGCCTGTAGAGCAGTGGAAGCTTGTATCTTGCAGTGCGGAGCTTTGAGCGTTAGCAAGTATTAAAATGTCTCTGATGTTGTCTAAAGAGCCGACTCGATTCCTGATTCCCATGTACAGTGGGGGCATCACCGTTAATCTCCACTAATTCTGACGGCACCACGTCTTTGTAAAACCGCAGCTTTGCGTCAATATCAGCCGTGTGGAGTAGACTTAAACATCTTACACTCACATGCATTGGATGTCTGCAAGCACCCGTGTCCTTTACAAGCCAGGCACTCTTGGTTTCTGTGTGCCTGTGAAGGTAATTTTAGACGCATCTTGGAGGTATCTTGGACATGTCACACCTCAAATGAAGAAACTTTGTGGGATGTAAAAAGAACGTGTTGCATGACATTGTACGGAGAGAGTTGAAGTGTCTCGGGCATATTATGCGGAAAGAGGACATTGAAAATGTGGTCATCACGGGAAAAAGTGTGGGAAAGAGAGTTCGTGGACGACAAGCGATTGACATGTGTCACGAGTCTCCAGAGATGTCTGAACGTATCAACAATGGGCATTGTTAGAAGTTCAAAGAGCAGAGCTTCTGGAAGACCATTGTCACCAACGTCATATGGGCTGTGGTACCGAGAAGAAGAGGAATGCTAATATTTGTGTTTGTAATGTTAAGCTGTTTTCACTAAACAGCTTTTGGGGACCTTAATTTTTATAACTGTTGCTATACAAAATAAATACTATTATCAGTTAATTTGTTCAAGTAGTTCAGTGTTGGATAACTGTGAAAGAAGAATGTTTTGTCATCTCATCTCATTGTCACAAACCGCTTAGTCCTGTACAGGGTCGCGGTGAGCTGGAGCCTATCCCGGCAGACACAGGGTGCAAGGCAGGGATATACCCACGATGGGACGCCAGTCCATCACCGGGTACTGAGGGCAATTTAGTCTGCAAGCGAATTAACCTATGTGGTAGCATGTTTTTGGACTGGGGGAGATAACCGGAGTGCCCGGCGAAACCCACGCAGACACGGGGAGAACATGCAAACTCCACACAGAAAGGCACCCGAGCCGAGATTCGAACCCGGGACCTTCTTGCTGTGAGGAGGCGACAGCGCTACCCACTGGGCCACAGTGCCGCCGGAAGAATGTTTTGCTGGGTAGTTATTACCATTAATCACCGGGATCAATATCAGTACGAAGTCAATCTGGTCGTTCCTCAAATGAGTGTGGCTCAATGCCATCTCTCTTGTGGTGGATGAACACATGACGGATATCCCACGTTCCTATGGCAAGAGGCGGTCTCTGCATCCAGCAACCTTTAGTGAACTCTCCACACTGCCGTACCTGCATTACTGAACCCCGAGTCACTGAATTGATCCCTGACCCCTGAGTATATCATTCTGCCACTTAGGTGACTTTCGTCACCTTGTGTAAAAGTATCAAAAATAATCTCATTTTTAAGGGTTGATGATAGTATAATTAATACAGTTAATGTTAATGGCAGTATTACAGGCCATTATGTTAATAGAAATATTTCTCTTGACCGCGATTGTAGCTTATTGGAGTGTTTAATTTTCAGCTGAATGCTGGGTCACCCATGCAGTATATAACGTGTTAAATATTGCAAGTTCATTATGGCATGTAATTAAATAAACAGATTTACAGTTCGTATTCTAATGAAATAATTAAGTCAACATAGACCTAATAAGAATGTTCTCTTTTTAAAATAGATCGCCATATTCTGTATCACAAAAAAAAAAGATTCCTTTTGTGAAATTAGCAGTGTAAATCCGTAACATTTTCAGTGGTAGTGGCATTTTTCCAGTTTCATTATCTTGTAATGAAATCATTGTAAGCGTCGGTGAATTGAAGCTCGGGCACAATAAGCCTTCCTCAAAAAGCATTCTTGAGGGTCTGAGAAGCCACTGTCCTTGATTCAGAAATTTGAAGTGTTTAGTTACGACAACACTTAGTGCCTCTTCACCGATATTTTGGTTAAGGAAGCAACTTTAAAAAAATGTTTATTGCAGTATAACTATAGAACACATTTTAAATGTTATTATACAGAGGAGCTCATCTGGTTGAGCCAGGGTTAAACCACTGGTTGATCTCAAGCTGGTCACTGATGACCGCACAGGAAAAAAATCATATTACATTGGATTCGTCAATAGTTTTGGCTTATTCCAGCTTTGAGAAAAAAAAAGTAATTAATTATTGTCAATACTCATTTTCTCTGTAGCAATTAGACAGTTGTAATTACTCTATAACAATCACTTTGTTACCGGGTATATATCAGGTTGACTATTAGGTTGGAAGAAAGGAGCCGTGGCAGGTCCTTGGGTAGCCATTCTGTCGAGTCATCTTCAAGGGATGTTCTCTGTGCAGCACTTTGTGACCCTCGGGTGAAAAGCACTCTCGAAGTGCAAACATTATTTTATTATTCTCTGACACGAGGTGCTACGCTTTTTCCTGCCAGACCTTCTCGTGGCATTTTCTTCAGCACATTTTGTCAGTTAGCACAACGTTAATATAATTAGATGGGGTGTTTTTTTTCTCTCTTCTTTTTTTCCGAATTCTTAATAAAAAAAACGTGTAACACGCACAAATAATATTTAAAAAGGACACTCGGAGGGATGACAGAATTTAATTAAACAGGGAGAAAGTGAAAGTCTTCAGATTCTGGTAGAAGTAATAACGCTGTTGCCAAAACATAGCGAGGGAGGTAGAATGGAGCTGTGATGGAGATAAATAAATAAATCATGATGTCAGTGCCTCACGTCACCATCTATGATCTGTGTATTAATGGAATTTTTTTTTGAAATCTCTCACTGCTCTTAAATGTGTTTCTAGGGTTTCACTGCATGTGCTTGGGTTAGATCTGTGACTTCTTGAGGAACGGAGCTGGATGGAGCCCCCCCCCCCGTGATAGCTCGGCATGTGAAATATTGCACAGTGCGACCAGCACGACCTCGAAAACACACGTGGCCACAGGTCTCACGTATTGCAAAAATGCCACCTTCAGAAGGCTCCTGCGTTGGGCCGTTTGATAAGTTAATGATTCCATGCAGGGAAGAAATTATCAATGTCCGGCGAAAATCCGGAGATTCTAAAGCAGAATATAAAACGCTGCGCATATAAGGTTATTGCCTATTTTAACGTGCTCAGCCAGGCCATCAGTATGGAAAGATGATAGATGTTTATTTTTACAGCACAAAATAGCCTGTAAGCTTGCAAGGTCTAGGTAAGGGACAGAACAAACGTTCTAACCAATACAACAACATGTACGATCGCAAGGTGAATAAACAAACTCTCAGCAATGATATCATAATAATTGCATTTATGGAGCGCTTTTTACCCGGGGGTCACAAAGCGCTGCATATGAGTATTTAAGCGCAGAGCTAAATGCGTGTTCCTCTTATGAAATCCTCAGCAATTGCAGAGCCATGGTGCTCTGGCTACGCGCGCTGCACAGCGATTGGTGTGAGTCCCGGGGCAACGGTCACACAGGGGGCCATGTCCAGCCACCCATGTGGGTGGCACCCGCGGGCCACGCGGCACCCAAAGGCCACGTGGCGCCCCGGCTCGCGGGCACCACGCAGCTTGCCGTGCCCTTGTGCCGCCTGTGTTCTCGAGAGCAACGCCTCTGTAGATGAGTGATGCCCTTTGCGCCGTGTGGACCCTGCGCTGTTGTTGACTGGTTTAAGCGCAAAAACAAAAGTGGAAGTCATTTGTTTGGTTTTATTTGCGGTCATTGGTGGCCGGGTGTAGATCGTGAACCTTGATACACTGGAGAACCTTGCTTTAATCTCAGATGAGGGTCCGGCTCTCAGTGGTCCTGGCTCAGAATTGGTCTGCAGTGCCGTCCCACATCCTGAGATCAGACATTGGTGATGCTTGTTCTGCTTTTCTAAATCGCAGTTTATTTTCAGTATTTGATGCAACAACAACAAAATCTGCCAGTTTGTGTTCTCTCAACTGAGAATTGTTTTGATCTCCGGGTCCACGCTGCACACCTACCGGCAAGACAGTTACTAAATTAGTATCAGAATTCGAACTCAGAGAAAGGGTTCACTAATCACGTGCAACGGCACAGGGCCGCATCACCGTGATGAATGTGGACTGCTTTGTAAACGTCCCGGAGGCCGGTGTGTGAAGCCGAATTCGCCGTGCTCATGAGGCGGGCTCCTATTTCCTACTTTCAGGGGCATATTGTTTATTTATTGCGGCGGCTCTGCCAAATTGGCCGTGACACGGAAACACAACGGCTTTCTCTCGCGCGGAGCGTGGCGGGGAATGTCAAACGTCGGCGGAACACGAGTGGCAGGCACTCGGGCCGCAGCGAGACGTCGCAAAGTGATGGGTTCGTGATTGCGGGACGGCTGAGCAGACGACGGACGGGTGAGCAGACGGGACGGCTGAGCAGAGACGGACGTCATGCACGAATAGCCAGGCGGCTTGAAGTGAGACGGAAAGAGATTCCGCTTCGCTCCGTGCAGAGTGACCGTCGAGCGAGACCCCGCGCTCTCGGAGTAAAATGTGTTCACCCGCCCTGCTTGCGCTCGTGTGCAATTTGCGACTGAGTGCGCTCGGAAGCACGCATCGCTTTCAATCTCCCAGCGCAGACATCGGCCGTGTTGTTGAGCCAGCGCGGCGCAGAGTATACGAAATGATCATTAAGCATCACTGTGGAGAGACAAATATGGGAAGCGGGCATTATTTATTTACGCCGTTAACATCTACGCAAATGAGCTAACGGGTGTTAGGGGCTGTGTATCGTGTAGTTTAGTGTAAAACTAAGCTTCAGTGTTCACTGCAAGGGGCTATTGCTTGTAGAAAGATCTGAAAGCTCACCAGTATTAGTTTTATACAACTCCACTCTGCTGATGAGACGCTTGAATGTTGACATCTGCCCAGACTCCGCTTTTATAGAGGCAATGCTGCTGACAATAACAATGATATTTGCATTTCTTAAGTGCCTACCACCCTAGGGTCACAGAGTGCTGCACACAGCTGTGGAGAGAACGGCTTGTCAACAACAACATCAGCATATATCAATTTCAGTAAATAATGGCTATTCATGAATTGACAGCAAATAACGAATAACGTAATTGTTAAAACAAATGAAGGAAGAAAGATGTGTTACTGAGTAGACACAGGGCAACAGCGAGACATCATCGAGGCACACAGCAGTGAGCAGCATCAACAGTCCAAGCCAGAGGACTTCAAGGCCGTATGGAACACTTGAGTCTTGAGACGGGATTTGAAGATACCCAGGGACTCAGCTGAGCGAATCTCCAATGGAAGGGAATTGCAGAGTCTGTGAGCAGCGCACGAGAAGGCTCTGTCACCCATCGAATTGAGGCGCTATCTGGGCACACGCAGCGAGACCGTGTTGGAGGATCGAAGTTGTCGTGTTGAGGAGGATGCCTAAAGCAGGTTACGGATGTATGTCGGAGCAGCGTAGCCAGTGGAGAGACACCAGCACTGGGGATATGTGATCATCGTAGATGGGTGTGCAGTTGAGGGCTCCAGCAGCCGCATTCTGCATACGTTGGAGATGATCAGGTAGGCAGGGGTGCAAGAGAGTAGTGCATTGTAATAATTGATTCGTGAAAGATGAAGATGTGTATTGGCTTCTCAGCATCGGAGGGTGACAGGATGTTGCACGGTCTGGCTGTGCTTCTGAGATGGAAATAGGCTACCTTTGTCACCTTGTTGATTTGTGTCTCGACGGTGAGTGAGGAATCCAGAGTCACTCCTAGACTCCGGACTGCCTTAGCAACTTCAAAGGTCGGGTCGTCAAGCATCAATTGGATTGGTTCAGCCTTGGACAATTTGTGCAGGGTTTTGTCGTCACTTAGTTTAAAGACATTTCAATTGAACCAGCCCTTCACAGTTGACAGTGAGGACGACATGTAAAGACCAGACACGTTGATTGACGGATTGGCATATATTTAGGTTTGGATGTCATTAGCATTGGAACGGTGGATTAGATTGAGACTGCGCATGATATCGCCAAGTTGTTCCGTGTAGATGCTGAAGAGAAGTGGGCCGAGGACTGAACCCTGAAGAACACCAGACAAAACTGGGTGACATCCTCCATGGCTGATGAACTGCTTCTGGTCAGAGAGGTAAGAGCTCAGCTAGTGCAGGATTCAGCCAGAAATCCCTATGTCCTCCTGTCACTCCAGTAAGGTAGTTTAGCCAACGGTATCAAAGTAATATAAATACTGTGGGTTCGCTCTCCCACACACCGGTGTGCTGAGATAGTGAAGGAATTGGCCACGTTCTGTTCACGTGACAAACCTTACTAATTGGCCGTGTCGGGTGGTGGAGGGTTAAACGACACTATTTTTTGCGTGACCTGACCCAAAAAATGGATTTCATTCACGGATAACATTGGTCACGAAAGCCTTCGAATTAAATTACTTATTTTGCGATTCCAGACTTTATATTATCAAGCTTGTTATTTTGTGCCTAAACACCATAGTGACATGTTACTCTTGCATTATATATCGGCGAGTTTGATACTGACTGCGTCTGCGTGACTCTTTCGGCACTGCTCTATTTCAAGTGTTATTAATGAGGGCATTCTAATGCAAATGTAACAAAGTGATGGAAGAAGCTCGGATGGTGCCTCGGGGCTCAGAGGTCAGAGGGGTCAAACACTCAAACATACGCACCACCAAGCTGAACATTAAAGGACCTCATTATACACAAGTATTTATTATAGCAGTCTCGTGAACCTACTTGCTATACATACGCCTAGGGCATACTATATTCATTGCCCTGAAAGTGGGTCTCCCATACAGAAACCGTTTCTCTATTATTCACCAATCCCACCTGCACATAACCCAATCCAACACACGTGACCTATACGTTTGATGATCGTTTTTTTTATGTTCACGGTGTAAAGTGATATTCCTGCTTCATTTGCTGTTTGAGCCATTGTTACCAAGACTGTGCAAGTTTGCCTGCCCGTGACCCTTCGGGAGGTTTAAAAAATATCGCTGCCGTGTGCATTTGAGCGTAAACAATCTCAGCTGTGCTGCCTGCTGAACTGACATCGTCAGCCATCTAATTGTATGAGCAGTGATAATGACATTGCCATATAATAGACTCTGCAGGAATTAGCTTGTGTTCATTTGGGGTTTTGTGGATTTATTGTATGCCAAAAATAATCCGATTACAAATAAATCAGATATATCTTCTAAGGGGTTTGTAATAAATATAGCTCAAAGGCACTAATTGTGGGGGTTTTTTCATTTATTTACCAAATTAGAAGAACATAATTCGTTTTTTTGTCTTTGCTCAAGCATGCTGATGTAGAGCACATTTATTTTGTAGCATCTTGGCACGAGAGGTGAACTTTACAACCATAGAGCAGAACTAATATTGTAAACACCAGGCGTATTTCAGCCAACGAATTGTGACATTTCCATATGCCTACATCAGTACAAAAGGAGGTATTGCCAATGTGGATATTTTAGTGATATTTGATTATGTATTTATCCAGATATGTCTCGCTGAGTCATGCTGACGTTTGAAATTTGAGTTATTTGCGAGTAATTGTTTAGTAAATTTGAATGGTCACCGGTTGCAATTTGGTGCAGGTGCAAGATGAATGCAAAACACCACCACCCTGTTCATTTTGCCGCAACAAATTCAAGCACCAACGGCATTCATTGCGAATTAATTATTTCGTGAAAAATTTCCAACTTTGCAGTCCCCAGCAGTATAAATCGACACGTAGTTCTAACAGTGGCATTGATGCTTGAAAGGCATTTACTGTGACAGCTGGAGGCTGTTGTGTAAACACCATGTCCGGTGTAATACATTTATTTTTTTTATATTTCTTGCCATAGACGAATTGCATCTGAAAGGAAATATTGTCCGCTTTCAGGGAAGCGTGGAATAAGTGCAGGAAGACTCCGAGACGTTTTGCGGTTGCTCACTGGCCCACTGCTTGGTGTTCAGATGTTCAAATAAGCAAACGTTAACTAAAGATTTTGCCACTTTGGTCTCATCTGTGGGACGTATGAGTATTACTTGCGATAATTAACTTTGATTAACATTCGCATCGTTGGTTTAATAATGGTCTCATCTCATCTCATTATCTGAAACCGCTTAATCCTATATAGGGTCACGGTGAAGCCGGAGCCTATCCCGGAAACATAGGGCGTAAGGCAGGAATACACCCGACGACGGGACGCCGGTCCATCGCCGGGCATTGCGGGACAATTTTAGTCTGCGAGCCAATCAACCTATCCAGGAGCATGCTTTTGGACTTTGGGAGGAAACCGGAGTACCCGGCGAAAACCCACGGTTTAATAATGGTGATACTGGCAATTGCACCGCATAGCTAAGTTGCCCATAGCTATCGAAAAGAATAGCTACGGAGAACGTTTTGCATACATCAAGCTGTGTATACCTACACCGGTAAAATGGTGATATTTGCATTCTATCACAGTAATTATTATTACTGCCGACTGCTATTGATGGCTACATTATGTATGCGAGCGTAAAGCAAATGTCACGTTTAATATTTGAGTGGCCGCGCTGGGTAAGCGGGTGCGGAACGGGCAGTGAGAGGTGCACTCTGCCACTCGATGGGCTGTAAATGTAAATGTGAGTGCGTGCGGGCGGGCGTGATGGTCATATTTCCCACTGCTTAATCAGCGGCGTATTTACGCTGCCATCGACCGCTGGCGCTGCCGCGGTGGCGGTGGCTGCGGCGGGATACGCGAGCCATTACCGCGCGCTGTATTTCTGCTGCCAGTGCGATATCCGTAATAGGCACGGGCTCGGGCCCGCTTGGCAACTGCCTCTCCGTCCGTGGTGGTGAGGGGGGGCCGGCTCGTGTCCTGAGTGGGGGGGCCGGCTCGTGGGGTGGTGCGCCCGTAATGAGATATTCCCGTCGCGTCACCTGGCTGCGATGCTATCGGATTGTGAACGCGCCGTTCGTTAGCGGGTAATGGCTTTGAGTGGTGTTCGCCTCTTCCTCTCTAACGTGGGGTCGGGGGGGGGGTTCCTCCGGTCACTCTCGATAGTTGTGCTCGCACGCACGTCCACTGAAGAAGTTGTTGCGGGTCTTTACCTCTTGAGTGCGATACGAGTGCGCCACGAGTGCTGTTTGTCACTGGCCCACTTGGCGTTATGTTCCGTTGAGCCTGCGCTCGGCAACGGCGATTTAAACGTGAATTAAAACACAATTTGCCGTGGAATGTAACCTCCATTCTGAGCGTACAGTCGGAGATGTGCAGTGATTATTCAGGTCAGTTTATTATCGAAAATTCGCTCCGACTAAGGGAACAGAGGATAATGTTCAGATGATTCTGATGAAGCCACCAGTGGCGATAACGAGCATCATGACCATGCCGTTGCTGTGTTACAGATGATTGCGGTAGTCATCATACATACAATCTACATATATTATGGAACAACTGCACCGAGAACACTGTTTAATCACGGGTGACTTCCTCGGCACAAGCATTAGGTGGCCCCATGAGCCACCCGGGAAACTTAATTAAAAACTTAACTTACACTTCAGATGAACATTGGTAGGCAATGTGAGATGAGCTTTTGCGGGCTGATGTGTGATTGCGTGAGCGCGATGGCATTTGTGGTCAGTCGGAGCCCTCTCACTGATGATTTCATATCCGCGCAATTAGCGAATATATATATATATATATTTTGGTATTGCGTTTCCCGTAGCCAACGTGGCTCCCCGAATTAGGTGCTAATTAACAGAGCGTATGATTTTGTATACGCGGGAAATAAATTTAAAAATAGAATTCTAAACTCTTGAGTAATAATTATGATACGTGTAATTTTAACGTGTGCTATTTTCCGGTACGAGTAATGGAGCGTTTTTCTTCCAAACGAAAACGTGTGAGTTAAAATCTAAAACATCGCTGTATTGAGCACATCATCCTTGTGGGGTTGATAAAATATGTATTGTTTAGTTCTAAGTGCTGTGGAGAGAGTGATCCTGCCGTTTGGGTAGCGTTCGTCACTGATGCTGGCCCCGTTCATACCACAGCAGTGGTTATTCTGAGAATGCAGCGAACAACTTTTCATTTGTCGTAAGAACGAGAACGCCTCCGAAAGGCAACGTGAGGCGGGTGAGGAGCGAGGCGGGTGAGGAGCGAGGCGGGTGAGGAGCGAGGCGGGTGAGGAGCGAGGCGGGTGAGGAGCGAGG
>JAZEWT010000014.1:21722203-21733674 GCA_036362905.1 Mordacia mordax | reverse complement strand
GTGAGGAGTGAGGAGCGAGGCGGGTGAGGAGTGAGGAGCGAGTCGGGTGAGGAGTGAGGAGCGAGGCGGGTGAGGAGTGGTCGAGGTGAGCGCGGCGACACGGCGGTGGAGGCTGGAAGCCCCCACACAGCAGCGACAGTGAGATGGCTCGCTCGCCTCTCGACTCTAATCCCAGAGGATTGAGTTTCAGGATTGAGTTTCATTCCCAGAGGGCTGAATTTCATTCCCAGCAATGCCTAACACCAATGGAAATCTGTACTTAAAGTCTGCGCTTGCCCTGCTCTGGCCAATTAACAATAATAAGATATTAAATATGTAATGCGCACACGGCACACGTCTGTCCCGCGGGTTACTGATGTGCGCTGGCAGAAAGGTGAGTTTTTATGAGTTGTTTGAAGGCTGTGGGGGATTTGGTTTTGCCCAGGTGGTTGTTGTGGTCGAGGGTCCCAGGCTGTGGGTGCAGCGATGGAGAGGCCGCGGGCATTGTGAGAAGTTTGTTTGCGAGTGAGCGGTAGGAGGGTGGCGTTGCTGCTGCGACGAGATGCGTAGTGAGCGGAGGTGGCTGGGTGAGCGGACGGTTTACTCTGCGATGATATCTTTATTTTATAACGCCGAGAGATCTTCGTGAAATAGACGTTCTAAATGTATTAGAAAAGCGCTTTGTAAATTAAATTATTATTATGAGTACATATAAGGATATGCTTATTTTCATCGTAGAGTTAATTTAAAAAAAAAACACTGAATAGACGTGTGTGTGTTACATCAGTTATCATCCTGTGGGTAAACAAGCCCCTGTCATGGGAATGTGGAATTTCAACCAAAAGAGCCTCCATGTGAATACACCACTGCGCATGCTCATTCTATTGCTGTGAATAATGCATTAGCGCTTAGTATGGCTTTGATACTTGCAGACGCTGCTTGCTAATGATCCTTTTTTAAAGTTCCATTAGCACATCCCATTAAAAAGCAAAGTTTCTATGGCGTTTTTTCATCATGAGTATAAAAAACAAACCCCAAAACGGTTGTTGCTGATTTTCCGTTCTAATGTCGTTGTTCGCGCGCCGTTCTCCCCGTCACCTCTGTGCAGCGCTTTGTGACCCTCGGGTGAAAAGCGCTGTAGAAATGCAATTATTATCATTATGGTAAAAGACAGTTATTATTTTATCAACATCTGCAAATCCCTGTATGCTTTATGCTAGCTGCTTGCCAAAGCTGTTCTTTTGGGGTGGCCTGCCACGTTGACTGAAGATGCCTACAATGTGGGAGGTGAAACGTCGCGAAGGAGAGTGGGGGAGCACTCGACACGGCTGTCCCGAAACAACTGCTTTGGCGAGCAATCGACCGACATCAGTACACAGTGAAATCAATTCTTACAATGCTGCAATAATTGAACCTTACATTTTTAAACCTTGGGTGTATATATAGTATTTATAAAATTACATAGCGTGCAAAAACAAAAACGTATTATATAATTTTATTCTTTAGAGCCTAACATAGCCATTGTTTCTTCATAAAAGTCTCAGTATTCATTTTCATGAGTGGCTGGAATTCTGTGCTTGTATTGTTTTCCTGTGTGTGTGTAGAGCAACCGCATTAACAATGTTATCTCTTTGCCAAAAAAGTTCTGCTGAGTATTCATCGTTTTGTCGAGGTGTTTTGTCCATTGATTCTGGGGCTTTTGTCAAGTTTTTTTCAAACGTTACACTCATCTCCTGATTGTCACAAACCGCTTAGTCCTGTACAGGGTCACGGTGAGCCGGAGCTTATCCCGGCAGACACAGGGCACAAGGCAGGGATATACCTACGATTGGACGCCAGTCCATCACCGGGCACTGAGGGCAATTTAGTCTGCAAGCCAATTAACGTATTTAGCAACATGTTTTTTGGATTGTGGGAGGAAACAGGAGTACCCGGCGAAAACCCACGCGGACACAGGGATAGAACATGCAAACTCCACAGAGAAAAGCACCCGAGCCGAGATTCGAACCCGGGACCTTCTTGCTGTGAGGCGACAGCGCTACCCACTGGGCCACCGTTACGCTGTGTTTTTTCGAGAGGGTTACACATACGAATGTCAAGCGCCCTGACCTATAACCGTCAACCTGAGTTTAATTCCGAGTCATTGCTGCAGTGACCAGTGGTATCTGTATTGGTGCTGTTGCCTCGCACACTTTCAGCAGATGGCACGAACCAAAGTGGTAAAGTATGGTTAAACGAACCCACTAATTGAGGTGGCATTGGAGGCTTTCATCCCACTTGGGGAAATGGCAAAAGGCTATAAATGTGTCACTTTCTAAATTACAAGCTTATTGTGTCGTTCATATGAACTGCGCTAGTTTTTTGTGATAACTTTTTAAAAAGTGAACTGAATAATACGTTTGCATTCATGATTTATGTACGTATTCATCTGTGTTTGTTATTTTCTTCTTTGTTGTCTATCGTGACAGATTCCAGTGTCTGCTGTGATACCAACTGCGCAGAATATATGTTTGCTTGAAATGAAGATCGGCCTCACTGTTTCGCCGCAAGAGGTGGCATCAGTGTTGTATGAATCGGCTTATGTATATTATGCGATATATGCAGTGTTTGTTCCTTACAAGGCAGGTGAGATGGAGCAGCGTTAAAACCCAAAAAGCTCTCTGCAGGCAGAGACGCGTAGAGGAAGAGTGCTCAAAAGTTGCTGAGCCTTGAGGATGTGAGATATCCGGGGATGATGATGATGATGATGATGCTCTGCCTTTGTGAGGGTATTAAGCCGGCACCACTGCGATTTGCGCTGTGTAACCCACACTCTCATCGGAGATATTTAAAAAAAAAAAACCCAGTTTCATGCCCCCAGACATCCAGTCGGCGGGCTCGATCCAATTTCCATTAACGGCATATGTGGAAATCGGCAATGTAAAATAAGTTTCGCTCGTGATTGAGTTTGGCACATTCATACGGGATAGCAGATGCGAGACAAGACCGTGCTCCACTCTGCTTCTCACGTCATGGCTCCATTGCCTTGAAGCGTATAACAGTTGACTCGATCCGATGCTATCGTTGGTATTAATATTGAGTTACGCAAGGTCAATGTGTGAAGCCCTGCGTTTTCTTGCTATCGCCACCCTTGGTGGTTCACGTTTGATACACGTTTGCATCTTTACCTCGGTCACCCAATATCAGCGGCAATACATGACGTGTTATTCCATTATTTAAAGTGATGACATCCCTTCGGGGCGGCATGGTGGCCCAGTGGGTAGCGCTGTCGCCTCGCAGCAAGAAGCTCCCGGGTTCGAATCTCGGCTCGGGTGCCTTTTCTGTGTGGAGTTTGCATGTTCTCTCCCCGTGTCCGCGTGGGTTTTCGCCGGGCACTCCGTTTTCCTCCCACAGTCCACAAAGCATGCTTGCTGCATAGGTTAATTGGCTTGCAGACTAACTTAGCCTCAGTGCCCGGTGGTGGACTGGCGTCCTATCGTGGATATATCCCTTCCTCGCGCCCTGTGTCTGCCGGGATAGGCTCCGACTCATCGCGACGCTGCACAGGCCTAAGCGGTTTCTGACAACGAGATGAGATGAGACGTCCATTCGATCCATTTCCGTCGCTGTCGACTTCCTTTGCTCAGAAGTCTACATTCTCCAATTTCTCGGAGTGAACTTTTGATGCTGACCGCCTCAGTTTTGTTTGTTTGTTATCAAATGTTGTTACTCGGCTTGCAGTGCCGTCTCCTCTTCGTGGCACCGCTCACTGTTGGTTGCCATTTACCGATTACAACTCGAAAGTGCTGTCACTGCGTTTTATTGCTGACGGAATTCTGCCGCACATTTGCGTGAAGAACTACTCGTGAAATAAACAAAATCATTTTGGTTTGGAGGCCATTTGACTCACAGTGGGTAGCCTATTTATAGTGTGACATTGGCAAATAGCAACTCGGGCTATTGCCGTAGTTGGTAATGTTATGCGATATTTATGCCTGCGAGCTGTGGAGGGCACCGTGCGCAGATTTCTTCAGTCCATTGAATGTAATGCTCGACAATGCGGTGTCTGCCACGATGTCCCAGAGGCTAGGATTTTATGTCAAAACAATAAGCTTCACCACGCTGTGGCCACAAGATCAAACTAATGTTAGTCTTTGTTTGGAGACAGCTGTCCGGCAATGTGGCTCAGCTGGGAAGGTACCAGGTGTGCTTGTTTATAATGTCTGAGTTCATTTCCTGGCCAGTTCATTTCCTGACCCGGTTTGCAATCCACGATACGTCAGCCCCAGTCAGATTGTTTCCCTGCTCAACTGAACAGTGGAATAATATTTTGGTCCATTGGAGACTCAAAGCCAAAGGTGGAATTTCTACATTTCTATGGAAGCGTCGACTGAAATCCAAATTCACACTTTTTGTTCGTCCCACTGTGCTCTTTGACGTCTCCATTCGACTAATTCCAAACATATTCGACATAGTAGTCAAAGAGATGGGGTAAGGAAATAATAACTGCATTTCTCGAGCGCCTTTCAACCGAGGGTCACAAAGCGCTGCACAGCTGTGGAGAGAACGGCATCGTCAACCACATCAGTTCAATAGAACATCCGAGAAATTACGTTGAAAGTTAAATAATGGCAATTATTTAGAGGACATAAAATAAGCGATAAAATAATTATTAACAAACGAAGTACGGAATAAGTCTTCTTGAGCAGGCGCAGGTTAGCAGCGAGTCAACGTTCCAACACGACAACAGTGAGCCACATCAGTAGTCTTAGCCAGAGGACTTGAAAGCCTTACGAAACAAGTGAGTCTTGATATAGGATTTGAAAATAACCAGGGACCCAGTTGACTGAATCTTCAGTGGAAGGGGCATTCCAGAGTCTGGGAGCAGTGCGCGAGAAGGCTCCATCACCCATCGAATGGAGGTGCGATCTGGGCACATGCAGCAAGCAGCCCGTATTGGAGGATCGAAGTTGTCGTGTTGATGAGGATGCCTGAAGTAGTTAACGGATGTGTGTCGGAGCAGCGCCATTGAGAGCCTTGTAGGTGAGAAGGAGGATCTTGAATTCGATCCTATATTTAACTGGTAGTCACTGGAGAGACACCAGTGCTGGGGATATGTGATCATCGTAGATGGGTGTGCAGTTGAGGGCTCCAGCAGCCGCATTCTGCACACTTGGGAGACAATTGATCAGGTAGGCAGGGGTGCCAGGGAGCAGTGCATTGAAATAATCGATTCGTGAAGAGATGAAGATGTGTATTGGCTTCTCGGCATCGGAGGGAGACAGGATGTTGCGCAATCTGGCTATGCTTTTGAGATGGAAATAGGCGACCTTGGTCACCTTGTTGATTTGGCTCGAAGCTGAGTGATGAATCATATCACTGCGAGACTGCTGATTGACAGACTTTTGTTTTGTCACCATTTAGTTTTAGGAAATTTGAACTGAGTCAGGCCTTCACAGTTGACAGTAAGGAGGACATGCAACGACCAGACGCATTGATAGATGGCTTTGCGTGGATATAGATTTGGATGTCATCAGCATAGCAATGGTAGCTGAGATTGGGGCTGCGTAGGATATGGCCAAGTGGTTGTATGTAGATGCTAAAGAGGAGTGGGCAGAGGACTGAACCCTGAGGAATTCTAGACAAAACAGGATGAATCTCTGAGTTACATCATCCAAAACTGACAAACCACTTCCGGTCGGAGCTCAGCCAGTGCAGGGCACAGGCAGAGACGCTTATGCCCTCCAGTTGCTCAAGGTAGGGTGGTCAACGGTAGCGCTCAGGTCCAGGAGAATAAGAATATTCGACAAGCCTTCATCAGAGCAAACAGTAGGTCATCAACTACGTTGACGAGCAGTTTCAGTACTATGGCCGAATCTGAACCCAGATTGGAAAGGATCGAGCAGGTTGTTTTTGAGTACATATTTCTGGTGCTGCGCGGCTACTGCACGTTCAAGGACCTTAGAGAGGAATGGTAGATTTGAGATGGGGCGATAATTATTAGGGATGTTGCAATGGAGGCCATTTTTTTGTTTTAGAAGAGGGGTAACTGCGGCTCTCTTGAATATTGGGGCACCGATGCGAAGTGAAGTGAGTTATTGCAGAGATAAGTGACGAAAGTGGCAAGGGATTTGAAATTTGCTCGGATTAGTTTGGATGGGAAGGGGTCCAGGGAGCAGTTTGTAGGGAGAGATCTGGTAACGAATGAAGAGACATCGGATTCCGTTAACTCGGAAAATTCCAGGAGTTTTGAGATCAAGGTCGGGAAAGGAACATTTGTTGACAATAACAATAAGGAAAATAGCAAGAACGAGTCTCGGAGTGGCGGTTGAGGGTAGGAACCACGGGGGCCTCAGCAGGGATGCCGAGTCATGCGGAGGCCACGACAGGGCCGCCGAGGAGAGGAAGGTGATCGAAGAGAATGGGGGAGGTCTTTGCCCAGTGGTGGAAGGTTACCGGCTGACAACAAAGCCATTCTTTTGAACACAGGTGTGTTTTATTCTTCATGTAACAGTTGTGGTGCAAGACCACCGAACCAAAGGAATCTCCGTTAATGAGCTGAGTATAACATCAAGAAGCAGTGTTCGAAGGTAGTACACTGCCACATAAACATTTCTTGAGTTCCTGAAAATGTTCATTTGAAAGCTAACAGCAAGAGAGCATCTATTTCATGCTTTACAAAGAGCCGCTGCCTGCATGTTAATTTTGTTAATTGTGTGACTGGAGTGCAGTCGTGCATGATGCAGTACGCTTCTTACGTGCATCATCATCACTGAGGACTAAACGGAACGTTCCACGATGTTACATTTGGTGTTTCATTAAAATAATAATGTGTCAATCGTAGATTCATTTACATTTCATGGTTTATAATGTTTTGGTCCATTTGTGGAACGTTTTGTTTGGTCGCTGAAGAAGTTTGTGGTCAGCGCACGTTACTGAGCATGTGGTGGTAATTTGTTAAATTCTCCCAAAAACTCGTTTCAACAATCTTCTCCATTCTCAGATGAGTTCGTCAGTATTTTTTTATTAAACCAAAAGGAACAGTTGGGCTGTGTAGTTCTTTTTAACAGTTGTCCAACAGGACTGGATAAGCAAGTTCGTAGGTAACTTGGGCTATCCCCAGGGTGGGATGCCAGTTCAGCACAGGGTGCGCCGGGGGCAATTCAGGTCAGTTAACCTTGGCAGCATGTCATTGGATTTTGTAAGGAAACTGGAGCACTTGGTGAAAACCCACGTGGACGCGGGGAGAATGAGATGAACTCCACACAGCAGGCAAAATCGAACCCCATCTTTTTGCTGCGATTTGGCAGATCTACTCACTGCAGCACGGCAGCATCCCAGGACAGGAGCTCGAGATGAGTATGGGTGAGCTGTTCATCTCCAGACCCTGTCTGGAACCCGCAGTGGAAATTCCACATTCACGTGTCCACGGATGTCAGCTTTCTTTAGCACAACTGCGTGTGACTTGTTACATTGGTGTTGACACAGGGGATACGATGTGCTGAGTCAACCGCTGGCTCGGTTGGAAATTGCAGCATTCAGATTTAGACTTGGGTGCTCTAATCACGGTGCCACCCGGTGAGATACAATATCTGCAGCTATCCCATAGCGCCGTGAGTCATTTCCAAATCATAGAATCTGCTGCAAAGCAAACGTTGAGCAGCCCGCTTGTAAGATAAGGCTCTTGTGCGGCTGATGGTTCATATAAAGAGGGCATGGTGGCTCAGTGGCAATTCTTTTGCTTCATAGCAAGAATTTTCCGTGTTCGAATCCTGAGTCAGACGCCTCTTTGTGGGAAGTGTGTATGGTCCTCCCCGTGCTATGTCCTCCGGTTTTCTCGGATTGCATCTAAAAACAAATAAATACAATGTAACTGTTATTGTATTGATATAGGTTTCCAGGGCTCGATGCATAACGATTGCGTCCCAAAGCTGTTCTTTTGCAATAGCCTTGTCAAGTGTCGAGTGCTCTTTGCTCTTGCGACTGGTGACGAGTGACAGTCTCGGAACCCCCCGAGGATGCCTCCAACGTCGCGAAGGAAGGAGGAGGATCGCTGTACATAGCTATCCCGAAAGAACAGCGTTGGCAAGCACTCGTCATTAACTGGTATTGTCGAAACATCCCAATGTCTTGCAAAAACATTCTGGAACAAAATATTCGTTTGGGATTAGTCCCAGCAACACTGCCCCCTCCTGCAGAAACCGGGCAGGACCCTCCTGTAATAGAATCTTGAGGCTCAGCGCAGTAAACAAGTGTAATGATGACAATGTACTAATCCAGATGCAGCACAGATTTATCTTTGGCACTGCTCGTCTCCTGGGAGACTGTTCGGGATCATCTGTACGTGTGTGTTTTGGCAGCAGGGGAGATTGCCAGCCCCGGAGGCGTATCTGAAAGGTAGCCACTTGTCACCGAGGCCATGCTGCCAGCAGACAGGCTCAATGTCAACCACTTAGCGAGACAATTGAAGCGTTTCTGCCGTCTCTGAAATGGAACCGTAATCAACCACCCTTGTCTTCTTCCATGCGCTGCCGCCAAACCCCGGCACATTGTGATATACATCGATAACTCTACCGCTACAGCTGAATTAGGGCTTTTTCGCACGCAATGCTAAACTCTGAATCGACGTTTTCCTTGTTCAGCTCCTCTCACATATTTTGGTATTGGCATCTCTCAAACAAGAATGTGTATATGCTCCACGGAATGCCATTTTATTGATCGTTTAAATCAAAAGTGAGCCAATCAATCAATAAAGTTAATTACCTATGTTTACACAGCTCAGTGCTTATTGACATCCATTATCTGTTTTTGCAGGGGGGACCTTGGGTGTCTGAGTTATAGAAGCAGCTCGGAGTGTTATCGCTCAGTACGATTTCAATGGGGCAAGGATGGCTTTGTCGGACTGCTCACAAAGTTAAACCACAGTTGAGGTTTCATCAGCCCATCATCATGATTGTCATCCCAGGGGTGGATAAAATCACTGGGGTGGATAAAATGTGTTGCAGAAAGCCATTAAGGATTATCTTCCTTAGAAATGGGTTTATTCTATAACAAAGGTAATTTGCACCACTGGCTAAGTGCGGCCAATGGCTGTCACCACCACCCTCTACTCATTCGAGTGCGGACACACTTTGACTTGACCTTAACTTAATTGCAGGTACTTTGAAATGTGGCACTTGGCTCATGACACCAGCACTCAGCGTTGTTGTTGCTGATTTTCCGTTCTCTTGTCGTTGTTGTTGACGCGGCCGTTCTTTCCGAAGCTCTGTGCAGCGCTTTGTGACCCTCGGGTGAAAGGTGCTCTATAAATGCAATTATTATAATTATGTTGTGATTTAATGCGATAAGGTCTTGAGAATACTTTGTACAAGATAGCCCACGATTTGATAATGCCACACAGTATTATTACTGGGGGGCGGTGCTAGGATTTTAAATATGTGACCCCATGCAACTTTGGTTTCCTAACTAATGTGCTGATCGCTAGGATTTACAAGCATTAAGGCGGCCCCAGCCCGACTAGCGTAAATGTACTCACCGATGCACGCTTTTACGTGAGGCACTAAACTCAGGGGCGCTGTTGCCCACACGGACATGAATCATCAAGTGAGGTCTCCTTAATTAGTGCTGGGAAATTACTATTGTGCGCTGGCTAAAAGCCCAACACCAGCTAATGCGCTCGCTGGCATTGCCAGGTGGCTCCTGCACGATGCTTAAAAGGCAGACTGAACCCAACCACCTGGAGACTGCCCATTGCCACAATAACAACCGCCGTTTGCCACGCAGTGGCGGTGACGTCCCCACGGCGCCTGTACCAGGTCAGGTGTACTTTGAGGTCACGCGAAGTATCTAACGCTTGCTGACAAGAGGACCAGGTGCCATAGGCTGACAACTGAGATGACTGGCTGAGGCACCCCATCTGTGCTGGCTGTTCGTCCTACTGTGCCAGCTCGCGCCTGGCCACGCGGTGCTTCACTCGTTGCTTCACTCGTTGCTATGAGCGTCGCTTATCCGCCCTGTATTGTCAGAGGGGAATCTGCCTCCCAACTATCCAGCAGCGGCTTTCAGAAACCACCGCCACAGCGGTCGATCTCGACACCGCTGATGCCAGTCATTGGCAAGTCCGATCAGCGTCACATCTCTCTGCACGGCATCATCCCATCTCATCTCCAGCCCGTGCTGCGCCCGTTTAGTCCCTTCTATCTGACGGAACAGAAGTTGCTTGGGCGTCCAGTGGCTGGGGCATGTGGGCTACGTGACCCAGCCAACGCAGCCTTGCCTGAGCACGTGGGTCGGTCGGTGTGTGTTGAGGGGCTGGTAACGCCTGCACATTGATACCTCACGCAGCAATCGCCACAGTGAGGACTGGGCGTCGCTACACTTCAGATGCACGCAGCCCAGTAGATACGTGCAGCATATGTGTGTACTCGAGTTTCACGGCTTGGTGGTTCTGATATGCGCACGTGGATCAGTTTGTTTAAAGAATGCGATCTCATTCTCATCATATCAGAGCTGCACATCCGGAGAGCTACACCAGGTCGGTATTATGATCTAATCCTGAGAGATCGGTTTGGAATTTCACACGTCTTGATTTCGTTAATCGCTATCCTGCAGTGGCCGTCACCCGCTCTTGTGAACTGTCCGGTCCAACTCGACTCATTTTTATTTTATTTTATTGATTTCCTCAAAAAGTATCTTCCTTAGGCTGCCATCGAGTCTTATTCTAAGTGTAAGCATCTCCATGGTTCTTCGCACAATTTTTAGTTTTACCTAATTATACGTCGGTAATAATCGTGTTTATGAACCACATTTCATAGCGAGTAGCACACACTGATTACAAACTCTTCTTCAGACACATCGCTGTGATAATTATACTTATCAAGTGAAGCTTTCCAAAAGCTTTCAAAATTAACTCTTAGCTCTGAAATAATTATGTTCAGGTATCCTTGGCAATAGATTATCACAGCGCACACTCACCGGGCCAAATAAAGGTTTGCAATTTATAAAGGCATGAAGCAGTACATTTTTATCATGAAATTATATTCTTAGGCTGGAGGTTGTCTAAAGAAAGTTACTAAAACACTGTATAACTCAGTGGCGCTCCCACACGAGGGCCCCGTCTCACACAATCAGGACAGCAATCACCAGACTTGGTTGCCCGTATCGCCTGAGAAGGTGTTTTAACAGATCGGGGGCACTGGGGATGGCGTCACAGATGGATGCATCGGATATCAATCCCGTCGTGGTGTAATGGTCAGCACACGGGACTACAATCGTAAGGTCGCCGGGTCAGTCTCGTGGCGTGACACTCAAGGTCCCGAAGTCATCCCTTCCTCCCGTCGTCTCGCGGCTCTGTCAATGGGCGGCAGGGTGGAGCGCTGAGTGGCGTTACCACTTCCCAGAAAGAAGCATCTGGGTTCGATTCCTCACTCGGGTTCCTTTCTGTGTGGAATTTGCATGTTTTCCCCGTGCCCAGGTGGGTTTTCTACGGGTACTTCGGTTTACTCTCACAGTCC
>JAZEWT010000014.1:21690459-21721997 GCA_036362905.1 Mordacia mordax | reverse complement strand
AGCGTGTTTTTTGGACTGTGGGAGGAAACCGGAGTGCCCGGCGAAAAAACCCACGGGGACACGGGGAGAGAGAACTAACAAACTCCACACAGAAAGCAGCACCCGAGCCGAGATTCGAACCCGGGACCTTTTTGCTGTGAGGAGGCGACAGCGCTACCCACTGCACCATCGTGCCGCCCCTATCTCCTGGTACGGCAGATAAAACAACGGGGCAGGTGTCTTAATAATAATAATGAAAATACGATTTATTACGGTCCGCGAAAATTCCGCAGACGCCGTGAAGCTCCAGTGCCCGTTGGTCTGATCGAATAACTGTTGTTTGTTTGTTTGTTTTTGGAGGTCGAGAAGTTGTGGTGTTTTGTCGGAGGTACGGAGGGGAGGCTGTTCCAGGTTATGGGTGCAGATACAGAGCGTTTGCTAAATAATAATAATAATTAATACGAATGCAGAGAAGCCCCATTGTGAGTTTTGTCGCTATTGTTTTGGAGCGAGGAGAGTTGCTTAGTGTTGGGATGAGCTGCGGAGAGTGCGTGAGAGCGTTTTGACGCCCATCGTCTCGGCTAATTGCAAGTGGGCTCGTGGCAGTTAGTTTGATGGGCAGGTAGCGGTAGTGTGCTTATCCTACCATTGTGGGATAGTAGGCCAAATACCCCTAAGCGTGCCCTCTGGTGGAAGCCCTTGTGTTTGCGGTGGCGCGAGAGAGAGCAAGAGAGAATTACCCGTGGCAGCGTTAAACGCAGGTGAAATGCCGTTATGTGTGTGTGTGTGCGTGTCTCGCCTCTCAGAGCAAACACATTCAACAGTGAACGGGTGTTGTGCGAATCATTAATTATTGTGGTGCAGTGACAAGCGCTGCTGCCTCACAGCAAGAGCACCCGGGTTCGGTTCCAGGCTCGGGTGCACTTTCGTGTGGCGTTTGCGTGTTCGCTCTCTCTGCCCGTGTCCGCGTGTTTTTTCGCCGGGTACTCCGGTTTCCTCCCACCGTCCAAAGACACGCTGCTGCCTATGTTAATTGGCCTGCTGAGTAAATTGCCCCCGAGTGCCCTGCGATGTACTGGCGTCAAATCCTGGGTATAGCCCTGCCTTGTACTTTCTGTCTGCCGAGATAGGCCCCACGTGACCATGTGCAGGATGAAGTGGGTATTAATAATGATGATGACAAGTTATTGTTGTGATGCATTATTGTTTATCAGACGCTCTTATCCATATTGAAATATCAAGTTATTAAATAAATAATGATATTATGTAAGGATGAATGTTGAAGAAAAACGTGAAGGACGTTTTCTAACATATACAAATCATAGCAAACGTTATACAGCCAAAGATACCCGTATAGCCCAACGGCATGTAAAGTCAAGTGCTGTTAGCAAGCACCTATGAAGGCCGGCAAGAGGTGGTGGATGGTGAGCACCATGGCCGGCCGCCTTGTGTTCCTTGTGGTGATGTTTACATCCTGCACCAGGTGCTCATTTAAGGCTGAGTCGACCTAGGGGAGGCCAAGGATGGGTTCAAACATATGCCGCTGTTATTGGTCACGAGTGGGATTCAAACTCGGGTCGAATCCCCCGCGCTAGTCGTACAGCGCCCCTAACCGCGACACCGTCTTTCCCCATATGTGTCACATGCACGCACACGCGTGTTATTATGTTGCCGGGATATTAATTCCGGAGAAGGGAAGGCAACTTGGTGGTTTGGAAGTGTCACGGGAAACAATGTAGATGTAATCAGCCAGAGGAGGCTGTGATTGATGGGGCCAGATTACGAAGACATGCACTGGAGTGGCGTCCAGACGTAGCAGCCAAGGGGAAGACTGATAGAATGATGATATAATACTCTAAGAGCAGACCTTCGAGGTCAAAGTGTCAAGTGTGAAACAGCTGAGCGATGAGGGATGCGCCAGAAGAAAGCAATGATGAAGTGTGATGGCTAGAGGAGTATTGGCAAGAGTGACCCGTGACCTTGGGTTGGAGCTGTTACTCAGGATAACTTGACTAATTTAACGTACGGCAGATATTGCTGACAGTAATGAAAAAAATCGTGTTTGAAATCCAGGTAGTGCTTTACTTTCATCTTCGAGTAAGGTGCATTTACGAGACGGTACGTACGTGTTGGTTTTCTCTTATCTGCTTTAGTTTTATGCCCCAAAATAAAAATAGAATTCACCAAATTACTGACGCGACACGATCCTGAAGCGACGTCTTGTTTCAGAGTCGTTAGGCAACCGTGGGGGTGGCACAGCACAGTTTGAAACAGGCGGTTTGTTATCATACGACATCGCTCGCCATCACACGAGTGTAAACAGACGGCGCTTGGAGGCAGTTCTGTTCCAGTCGAGTTCCGCTGAATCAGCTGGAATATCAGAAATCCTGTTATTCTAAGGTCACGGTTTACTGGTAGAGCACTTCTTGAAATATGAATATGTTACATGCCACGAACATAAGCACGTGAATCAAAGCTTTGAATCAGTGACTGAAATAAAACATTGTAAAGTTGAGTCCACACTCATCTACTTCATGAGTGTTGTGAGTTCTCAAATTAACACAATACATTTGTCTGCAGCACTGTGACCCTAACATTACAAAGCCGTATATAATGATGCAACATTTTGGGCGATTGCCCTTATTAGATAATATTTAATTTGGAAGGATCCTTTGAGCTATGCAGCTGTTTTTAACAGTTTTAGAGCAGTGAGAGGTAAACGGATTCGTTGACAATTTAGGCTATACCCATGATGGGATGCCATCCCATTACAGGACACCAGGGTAAATTAAGTAAGCAGGCCCATTAACCTACACAGACAGCACGTCTTTATTAATAGGAGAGATTATTTATTTAAAACAATAGTAAATGCTTATGATATTGATACAACCTGCAGAATTTCGTTTTGTGCCCAAGCATAGGCCTTGATCATTATCATAATCCCATCATTCCGCACAGATTAATATGGGATGGATTTGGGTCACCATTGTAGCTGAATAAAGTCACAATTTTCATTTCATCCCAGAGATAATTTGGCTTTTTTGTGTGTTTATTAGTTCTGTTTTTATTGACTCAAAACCTAAAGTTTTTTTATGACCTTACCAGGAGAAATGGTCACATCACGTCATTGGAATAGATATTCAAAATAACAGTCCGGAGACCTTGCATACAATGGCACATGTGGCAGTTTCCTAACACCGAATCTTGACCTTGGTAACTCTGACAATTCATTTTGGAAATGATTTGCACACACAGACATGCTTTATTTTTCCTGCCTCTACTCGGTGCAAGGGCATGCATATGAATCACACCTCTCTGCTCACTGTTAATGATAATTCCTGCCTGCATGCCTTTGTTATTTTACAGGTACATTTTTGCCTGTGGTTCGATGGCCGTTATAAAGCAAACCACACGGTCCACTTTACGTGAGCTCACACTGCCCTATTGGTGCTACCGTAGCCTAGCTTCTTCATTCTCTTGTTGAAATCCGAGTTAAGCCCACTTGAATTGGTCATGAACTGGGCTGGCTCACTTTCCATTGCTCACGGTAGCAGGGTATCGGAGAGGCATCGCGGTTTTGTCTACTGTTGAAACGACGGTATCTGTATGTAACCCGACTTCAAAGTGCTTTCACGGGCCCAACATTGCAGATCGAGGCACAGTTTAAAGCCACGCTCTCTTGTGAGTGAAGTTGGAGACCACCCTCCTCCCGCGGGTGGAAAATGACTGGGAATCACATATCCTCGTGGTGCTGCAGCATTAGAGTCTTTGTTGGAAAGAACATTTCTAGGCCACCAAGAAGCTGTCCATAAACTCTGAATATTGACCAACTTATTGCCCCATCCTCGAACAATGTAGTGGTAGCTTACAGTAATTGCAGGCCAACTACAGAGAGCCTGGTGTTGAACAGAAACTCACATGATGCTAAGAATAATTTCATGTCCTATTGCAATTGAGAAGAGAAAATAAGGCTGCTAAGTAAGTGTTGGGATGAGCTGCGGAGAGCGTGTGAGCGCGTTTCAATGCCTATCATCTAGGCTAAGCAGAAAACGAGTTCGCGCATGAGCGTGGAGTTTCGCTGGGTACTCCGGTTTCCTCTCACTGTTTAAAGGCACGCTGCTGCCTCGGTTAATTGGTCTGCTGAGTAAATTACCCCATGCCCTGCGACGTTCTGGCATTGCATCTTGGGTATAGCCCCGCTTTGCACCCTCTGTCTGCCAGGATAGGTTCCAGCCCTCCCCCCGACCCTGTATTAAGCAGGCATTGATAATGACGATGACATAACCATTTCCGTGGCGATGGACTGGCGTCCCGTCGTCGGGTGTATTCCTGCCTTACGCCCTGTGTTTCCGGGATAGGCTCCGGCTCACCGTGACCCTGTATAGGATTAAGCGGTTTCAGATAATGAGATGAGATAACCATTTCCGAAACTGGTACATATTCAGTGCTTTATTACAAGATTCCTATAATGACATGAGAAAGATAGTCTTCGCTGAGATCACAAAAACCAGATTGGATTATCTAGAAACCCATATCTACAAGCATTAATGATGTTCATCTTTAACCCGGTGTGACTGATGGTTTGGATCACTGTGTCAAATTATTATTATCACTAAGCATACCTTTACTTCCATCTTTATTTATCCGGATGTACTCGTATGTTCCCTTGTGAAACACTCAACGAGTTAGTGGCCAAGCACCGTGTCATTAGCGGCCGTCTTGAGACGCAGCGGCGTTTTTAGGGCACACATTGATATCGCGGTGACTCAACGCTCCGCGCGGTTCCGTGAGAAGCAGTTCGGCCCACGACAGCACCGCGCGCGATGCCGTGCGGACGAAGGCGCCGCTCGTTTGACGGTGCGCGATTAATCGCCGCCTCCCGCGCCGGTGTATCCCCCCCCCCTTCCTCAGGCAGCGGCAGCGATGCGGCCTCCCTGCTGACCATGGCCTCGCGGCAAGGAGATCACTACGTCCTCAACGGGTCCAAGGTGAGAGCTGTCGGCGGGGAGCGGCCACACCGCAGGCTCGGAGAGCGTGCGTGTGAACGCCGGAGCGGCGATTTCGCAAATTTCATTTTGCTTAAGCCGCTTGATCACTGTGGTCTCATTTCATCTCACGGTCAGAAACCGCTTAGTCCTGTACAGGGCCGCGGTGAGCCGGAGCCTATCCCGGCAGACACGGCGCAAGGCAGGGATATACCCACGATTGGACGCCAGTCCATCACCGGGCACTGCGGACAATTTAGTCTGTGAGCCTATTTACCAATGCAGAAGCATGTTTTTTGGACTGTGGGAAGAAACCAGAGTGCCCGGCGAAAACCCACGCGGACACGGGGAGAGAACTCGCAAACTCCACAGAGAAAGCAGCGCCCGAGCGTAGATGTGGCAGCCTACAGCTCTGGGTGAAAAGCGCTCTGGAAATGCAATGTATTATTATTATTATTATACGCCCGGATGTGTATTATATAACCCCATGCACACGATCTCGTTCATTCCACACGCACACCTGCTCTATTCCCTCATCACCCATATCCATACATCCACAGTTAGCCCATGTTTGTGACATCTTAATTCCTGTATAATTGCCATAAATGGTAAAGAAAAAACCTCTTCTCTTTTTCTTTAAATTTTTGTACCGATAAAAAAGTGTTCATAGAGTAAGTGATGGTGTAAATATTGCACTGTGGCGCGCTGGTACATAGCTCGATAACGTGGAGACAACACATCTGCACGCTTGTGAATAGACGGGTGCAGTAGCGGTGCAGTAGCGGTGCGACTGGCGTCATGGAGCCACCATCACCCAGACCTCCCTCGTGTGGCACGACGGTGCAGTGAGTTGCTCCGCTGCCCCCCCACAGCAAGAAGCCACCCGAGTTTGATTCTCGGCTCGGGTGCCTTTCCGTGTGGAGTTTGCATGTTCTCTCCCCGTGTCCGCGTGGGTTTTTGCCAGGTTCCCTGGTTTCATCCCACAGTGCAAAGACACGCTGCTGCCTAGGTTAATGTTCCTGACTACATTTCTGCCGGTGCCATGAGATATTGTAACTTACCCTCCCCACTGGACAACTGTTCGCAAGCTCTACATAGATCCATAGTTCCTTTCAGCTTAAATAAAAATGACTGACCGACCGCAAATCAGTAGTGATTACAGGAATCGCATTCTCTCACATTGCTGTGTTGGGTTCAGTTTACTGGTGAGGCTTTCCTTAAAGGATGATGTGGCATTAACATTGTCATTTTTTATGGTCTTACACAGATGCATTCAAGTGGCAGTTGCTTACTGCAGATGAGTTGAATCGGCTCCAGTGAAGTATGTTATGCTCACTGTGCTGTGTTTGTGTGGAGCGGTGGCGCAGTGGTTAGGGCTTCGCGCTTCGTTTCCCGAGGACCTGAGTTCAAATCCCCCTCACCAACAGCACCCAGCGACGAATTTTTGAACCGGTGCTGGGCCTTCCCTAGGTCGATTCAGCATTAAACGAGGCAAGGGCAGTTGGGCGGGGTGCGAGCCACCCACCCCCTTGTACGCCATGCTGACCTGAATAGGCGCTCGCTAACAACGCTTAACCCTAGAGTCTGTTAAGGAATACTGTGTACAGAAGATGGTTGGCTTATTGCCGTGGTAGCATTCACAGTTGTCCTATGGCTCCTTACCATATAAATGTGAGCTTTCCACCACGGACCAAAGGGCCACCGTTCAAGGAGAGCGTGGAGAGGTTCTTGTTTGAGCGCGGAGACACTGTGACCTAACTTAACATTGAAGCAGGGTTCATGCCATGGACACGCACCGACTCATGATGAACTGCAAAGAAGTTAATGATCGGCCAGGACGTGTCACTGTATTTAATAGCCCCATAGCTAATCTTGGTGCGGATACGTTCTACAATACACATTTTCGTATATATTTAAAAGTCTTCCTAACGAAAAAAAATGTCGCTGAAATGTCAATATGCCTTTTGTTTTGGACGAGAGAAAAGCGATAAATGGCATCCGTTCTTGGCCGGCTTCCCATAGTTGATGTGGAAAAATTGAATGTGGGTGTTGTAAATGGAGAAATAAGGTCACCAGTGCCCCCAGCATGAGGCACAAAGGGCTCCTGCAAGATAAATTTGAGGTCAAGACCGAGCTGTTTATTTTCCCGAGCCTTTCCCTTCAAATTTAATTCAAATTTCTCATGCCTATTGCCAGAGGTCAGTGTACAATGAAAAGCCATGTTGCTGAACAGTTGTGAAGGTTGGGGTTAAGACTTTGCCATGAATTTTCGAGCAGAGGAATGTTTACTATTCCTTCCTGCTGTCCTTTAGGGGCTCTGTGCGGTAAATGTGATTTGTACAGTAATTTGTTTTCCCGCCCGCATGTTGTGCCCTTCTAAATCGTAGTCGTCTTCAAATTAAATACCGCACCTTGCCCCGAGGTATCGCCTTCCTGGGTGGAACCGTGGCGCAGTTGGCGGCGCACCCCCACTCAGAAGCTGGCAGCCTGAGTTTGAGTCCCAGCTGTGGCTCAGAGGGAGATCTGCGTCAGTCCTTTAGCACTGCGTTTCGTCGCGGTCAAGTCACACTCGCGACTGACGCCATGTGGCGAGGTAGACCTCTCGTCCAGCTGCCGTTGTGAAATCGTCTCATGAGCTACGTGCGGAGCTCGTGCCTTGCTTTCGCACTATCTGTGTGTTTAACGATTTATTTTTCTGCGCATTAAATCGGCAATGGCGGCAGAGCGATTAATCACCTGTGTCGCAGAGTCAACTTCCGAGGTTCGATTTTTGAAGAGAAGCAACATCAGCGTGAAACTACTCATCTCATCTCATTGTCAGAAACCGCTTAGTCCTGTACAGGGTTGCGGTGAGCTGGAGCCTATCCCGGCAGACCCAGGGCGCAAGGCAGGGATATACCCACCATTGGACGCGAGACCATCACCAGGCACTCCGGGCAATTTAGTCTGCAAGCCAATTAACCGATGCAACAGGATGTTTTTTGAACTGTGGGAGGAAACCGGAGTGCCCGGCGAAAACCCACGTGGACACGGGGAGAGAACATACAAACTCCACACAGAAAGGCACCCGAGCCGAAATTCAAACCCGGGCCCTTCCTGCTGTGAGGCGACAGCGCTACTCACTGGGCCACCGTGCCGCCCCTCAGTGGAGACTGGTTTATAAATATGGATACGGCCTCCCCTAGCTAGATTCAGCCTTACATGAGCATATATATATATATGCATATATATATATATATATGTATAAAATATAAAAGTATACATGAGCAGTGTCAGGCCGTAAGTCACTTTTTTTAAGCTGGAAGGAACCATTGATCCATGCAGATTTTTCTTAACAATTGTCTGGCGGGGAGGTTTAATCTCAGGGCACCTTTGGCAATTTAGTTTATACCATAATCCTGGGCAACGTGTCTTTAGACTGTGCAGAGAAACCAGAGTATCCAGCAAAACCCACGCGGATATGGGGAGAGCAGAAATAAAACGTCACAAAGAAAGTCATCTGACCGGAGAATTGAACCCAGGCCATTCTTGCTGGGAGGTGGCATCGCTGCTCTCTGCGCCGCTGTCGCTGGAAGCAGAAAAGACCCCAGGGCCCGTTTGGTGCGGCCAGAACCATCCCTGCAGTGCCTTTCTGGCGTGAGCAATTGAAGAAACTCATTCATTGTTTCCACTGCCGTGCCCAGAGATCAAACTGGTGAGTCTGGGTTACAGCTGGCAGGTGACTGTAATAATGTTACCAGGCAGAAAAGCTGATGATCCCATCATGCACCGGGTTCGCTGTGCAATCACATCACCATTACTTAGGGCACGGCAGCATACTACTTTTTACAATTACTTTTACTTAAAAAAAATGACGTGGAACAATTTGAACGTCTTGAAAATTAGATTTGAACTCACAACTTGTCTGGCAAAAGAACCGCACAGCGCACATCAGCACATCTATTTAGAGCATGATGCCTCACCGAATACAAGTGTTTCCTCGCTCAATCGCTGGGTGGGTGCTGTTCTGCATTTGAATTTTAAATCCAGCCGTTGAAATTCCACATTTCCATGGTGGGGGCAAATGCATTCAAATATTCGCTCTTAGTGTGCAAATTTGAATGTTGTTGTATATGTTTGAGAGATTTAGGTATGCTACGAGAGAGTCGATGATTGTAATCTCACAGAAATTATGCAGCTGCCATGAGGTCAATTATTATTCATTAACCACTGTAATAAATGCTGCTTTTCCCTGTTCCCATCCGTGCATGTGATGTGCATTATGCACTGCATGTGTTTATGTGCTTGTAATGCAAAATACGAATTGTAACTACGCATGTATGTTTCAGTAGCATGCAAGTTTCATTTCATCGACAGCATGACATCTGCCAAGAATTACGAAAGTGTACTGAAAAGCGCAATGTAAACATGTTAGTATTAATGTCCTGATATTTGGGGTCAGGGCCCAAAATCGTATAATTTAACTCGGCGAAAGCAACAATTCCATATTCTGTGAGTGTTCCTATTGGCTGATCGTGTCACGTGACGACTGTGAAGAGGAGCTCGCCAATTAGCTGTAGGGCTGTTCCCTCGGATCGGAGCTGATCGCACCATTGCCACCTAACAGTCAGCACAGATCTGGCCTTGGCAGTCAGTAATACTGATTTGTAGACCTTTGTGAATCCATCGCTGAATGAAGACCTCTCTATAGCATGTCGGCTAAATCATACTTCACCACGCTGGTCATTGCGGTTTGGCGAATGGGCAGGGCTTAATTCTGATGTCTCATTTGCCACGCCTTCAACAGCTACGGTCAGCAATGTGTGAGTGGCTGTGGTCAAGAATCTAATCGTAGCCCCGAATCTGACCAAAGCCACTCACAGGGCCGGGTTCAGCCGTCAGTGGGTTAACATCTGCACCACTGCTCCCTGCCGCTGTGCCGGTTGAAGTCATCGGAGTAATCACGGCTTGAAGGCCCCCTCCGGAGTAACGACAGAGCTCCGTGGAGACGCTTCGGTGGCAAGGTGGCGCAGTCGTAACATCGGAGCCTCAGAACAAAAGTCCTGTCTGAGACAGTTCCATTCCTGCGTGGTATTTGTATGTTCTCCCCCTGTTCTGCGTGGGTTTTCCCCCGGTTTCCTCCCACAAACAAACAGTAAGCTTAGTCATTAAATGTTGGTGTCGGCTGACTGCATGGCTGCCAACTCCCTCTGCCCCTGGGATTTCCTCGCTACGCCTCTTTATCTGTGACGAGAAGTGGAGTCTGCACGACGCGTTACTAACTGTATTATTCTTAAATTGTACGCATGTAGATTTTCACGGCTCGAAGCGTGATGATTGCTTTGCGAAGCTCTTCATGCGGGAGAGCCACGCTCGAGGCATCCTCAGGCGTTCTGAGACTTAGAACGCCTGAGAATGTGTCGTGGAGGAGAGCTCGACATGGCTTTGCCGCAAGAACAGCTTTGGAAAGCAATCATTCTTCTTCTTTCTAGTCCACCAGCAGTGGTGTGAGCAAGACATCTCAGGCCCGTACCGTGAACGTATTTCCAGCAGTAAATGTGAAAGTTACCTTCGAAGGTGAGCCAAGAAATGCGTGTATGTGTATATAAATACGACGGATCCGGGTCTCTCTTGCATTCTCAATGGGCTGTCAACTGGTTAAATCATATTCCATATCACATATTCCGTTCACATGTTACCAAGGTTCTGTGGTCGCCCTGTGCTGAGCTTGCTGCATATGGATGTCATCTTAGAATTTACGGACCTTTTAGACAAATCACAAACCTTGAAGAGCAAGTGATCCGCTAAATTGAATGCAAGCCACAAAATAAGGATGAAGTAAGTGAAGTTCACCGTGCTTGGGTTTGCTTTTACTGGTTCTACTGTGTGAGCCCCTATTGCGTGAAGTTCTGCGCAAGGTCTGTAAAGTACATCGTCTAAATCCACACATTTGCGCGGCCGTTTATATCTATGTACACACACGCGCACGCACGATAAAACGATACTTTTATGATCGTAAAACATTGTTTGTTGTGTTATCAAGCTTGTGGCGAGGTACACTAATAGTATTTACCTAGGGAGAGCAATGGCTGGATCATTACTTTGTGTAAAAATGTTATATAAGCATGCACAGGCTGGTTTTGCCAATATCGCTTTGTGGCAAGAGACAGAGTTGACATCCTTAATTATCGAACAATGGCAAAGCGATCACAGGTATAACAGTCCCAAAAATAACAAACTGGTAATTCATGGTACTAATAGTTTCACATTGGCAGTTGTTTATTAAATATTAAGAAATGCCAAAGGATCTTCGTTGCGTGTGAATTGAAAAAGATGAGACAGGCGGCGATTTTCCCAGCATGTTTATCACAAGCAACGTGCGATCCTTGCACCTGAAAATGCGTTCATGTTAAAAAATATGTTTGAAACAAATTACATTTGCGGTGCTGAAAAATAATGCGTTCGTCCGTAAATAAATCTCAAATAATAATTAAAATAGTGTAGAGCGTGAAGAATTTTGAGCAAGATGCTTAAATTGAGCGCACAAATCACCGTGGCTTGCTGTTTTATGGTCACGTAATGGGACGCTACCATTACAATCGCCGGTGGTGACACAATAAATAATACTGGAGTCGCCTCTTTGTGTGGAACATTTCCTTGCACTGTCTATTAGGCTTTACTAAATGACTGCACAACTGGGAATCGGCGTCCCATGTACATTCATGCTTCCTTCGAAATCACTCTATATGTTTAGAAACCAAACTTGTTTCTGTTTGGTAACGAGAAGGAAATATGTAGCCTTGCGTAAAATTAACTTGTCTCTGGACCCCAACGCGTTTTGGGTGGTGTTTCTCTGCATTGGCGGCTCAGTGCAGGAGACGGAATAATCACATTTCTCATGGCGGCGACCGATTGTTAAGATTGCAGAAGCCTATGAATATGTGATTCCGGTAGTTGGCGCCGCGTGTCAATATCGGGGCGGGGGGGGGGCTTCTGTGAGTCGGCAGCACGGCGCCGTCGCTGCGCTCTCGACCGTCTTTAATCCACTCGCGGGGGTCGCGCCTGCGTGACCCCCGGCGTCGCGCCGCACCGCGAGCGGTAATCGTTATAATGGTGCCGCTGCTGCTGCGGCGGTGGTGGCGGCGGCGTGTTTTTAATCAGAGCGATGGGCAGTAAAAAAAACCCCCACCGATAACTTATAGCAGCGCAACAAACACCGGCGATAAATCCCGCGGGACGGCCGGGGGCCTCGGTCCCGGCGCTCAGCGGCCTCGCGAGGGGCCGCCGCTGGACAGGGTTCCACGCCGGCGGCCCCCACGGTCACGTCAGCCAATTTGTATTTCACCTGCAAGGAACCGTTGAGCTGTGTAGCTCTTTTTGACAGTTGTCTAGGGGAGAGGGGTAAGCAAGTTGGGACAACTCGGCGCGCCTGGGGGGCAATTTGGTGAGGACAATTAACCTCGGCAGTCGTATGTCTTTGGACTGCGTAAGGTAATCGGAGTACCCGGCGAAAATATAGGTGGGCAGAAGGAAAACATTCAACGTCTACACGAAAAGGTGGCACCTGTGCTGGGAATCCAACCCAGGGCCTCTTGCTTTGACGTGACACTCATACTGACTGTGCCACGGGCTCACACAACAACTCACGTTGCGCATTATTTTGGGACATTTCAGTAATTTTATAAGAAGCGAGATTCATTGTGTTGACTGTCACTCAGGCCAATTCATGTGATGCATACTCCCTGCCCTTGACCTGGTTTGTTGTGCTGTTGCGTGGCGTTCCCATTTCGCTGTTTTGAGGTGAATACGGGGTTCGCAGTGTTTAACATTTCGAAACGTAATTAGCATGAATGATACATAGTTGTCGTTGACAGGACTGTATGATTGCAACCTTGCACCTCAAGGCCTCACTCTGTCTCAGGCTTATTTTTTCAAAACAGTTTTTTGGTGAGATATTCGAAGGACACTATATTTTGTCGAGTATTCCCACTTGTAGGTGGAAATTAAAGCGCCCACACACATTGCCACACCTGTGAAGAGAGAGCAACTAAAACCTGGCACAGAATAGTTCGTGAACCTACCTGATGCACTGCCTCGTAAATGCGTTGCATTAGAGGTGCGTGCTTCACACTCATGATCGCTCCATCTGTGGGGGATGAGCCACCCTCACTTCTGAGTTATGGAAAAAATGGCACGCAGCATCATTACCACTGAAATGTTTCTTCCACCATCGACCACAGTGGCCAAATAGTCACTTATGTTGTTGGTGTTAGTTTGTGCAGGCATCCCTGCAGATTGTTAACGACAAACGTTCTACTATTTATTAGTTCACTTATTGCCATTGTGCTATCAGTCACGTTGTAACGGCTAGTAGCGTTTTACAATGCAATTTGCTTTATATAGCATTAGGATACTAATGCATTTGGACACCGCAAGACAGAGAGGTGAGAAAGGCTTTTACTGAATTTTAACGCAGCATTCCCAAGCCATGTCACAATGCCAAGCGAAAATCTCTACAACTCAAATGAGCCAGTTTTGGAATTTCCACGTTCCTCTGAGAAGAGTTATTTAAAAAAAAAGAGAATCGCTCTCCACAGCTGTTCTTTACAGATAGCCATGTTGGGTCTTCTTACTTTCCGCTTCGAAACTTTTGCCATTGGTGACTTCCCAGAAATAGTGTAAAATTCCTATTTTCTGCGGCATTATTACACACGAATCCTATTATCTGCAGAAACCAAAGGATCACCAAAACTCTTAATGGCCACGGTTAGCTCTGCTTTTTCCCATTTGGCACTGAAGCATGGCTCCCGGCCATCGCGCGGTGGAGTGACGCAGCGGTAACATCTGCACCTCAATGAAAGAACGTTCCGCCCGAGGCGGTTCGACTCCTGCCTCGGGTGCCTTTCTGTGTGGAGTTTAGAGTTTGTGCGTTCTCCCCCTGTGCTGCGTGGGTTTCTTTTGGGTTCATCGGTTTTCCTCCCACAACAGCAAAGAAGCCCCTCTCATTAATTAATTGGCCGATAGTAGTAAAATATGTAGAATCCAGTGTCTGGCTGGTTGGCGCCGGCTGACCATGTGGCTATCTCTTCCCCCCCCTGCAGTCTCCTCACGCCTCCGATTCTGTGTCTTGTTCATAACCAGGCATGAAATTTGTGAGCGTTACGAATTGTGATATTATTACCTGTGAAAAATATGGATATAAGTGGCATCCTACAACAGTCACCTGTTATTCGCAATTTTTTCACGGATAACAGAAGTACATTTGTGTATCCCATGATTATTAGAGCTCTTCTCTGTCAGACAAGTATGTTGCTGTGTTCCTTAATTTATTATGTATCAATCGAGGGGATGTTAATTTCACTCATCAATCTGCTCCACATGATGCCACGACCTTAACCTGAATATCTTTACGTAGTATGCAGGACCATCCCACAATGTAACTTCCAGTCAATTTTGGTAAATATTGTAATTATTTCCCCAAAGTTCTTGAATGTCGTTGGCGGTGTTGCTGCTGTCCAACACGGCGCTGTATCTGTGAAACTGAATTGAAAGCAATGCCACACTTGAGATTCTGATAATTACCTTCCACACATCCGTTGGTGAGACAAACACAGCACAAGCCACAATTGGGTGAATAATGGCGCTCCCGGCTTGAATGACCTCTCGGTGTGCCAAACACACTGCGCAACGTTCAAGCGTCAGCTGTTTATTTAGCCCCAAAAGCACATGCCAGTGATTGACTTTCCTAGATATGGAGCTGGTTTAACGCGTCCAATTATTAATGCGTTTGAAATCCTATGGCCATCTGACTTATGCGGCGTGATCCGCCCTATCAGCGTAGTTTGTCACCACGGGGATGTTCTCATAGCGTTTATTGTTTTCTGCTGCTGGACTGTTTGCTCTGTCATTGTCAGGGCTGCTCAGGGAGCAGTTGTGTAATGGGCGGCAGGGTGGCTACGCAGCGATAATAACCGCGCATCACAGAAAGTCGTGCGAGAGGTGGTTTTAATTTCCACCTCCGGCGTGCCTTTCCATGTGCAGTTTGTGTTCTGCCCCTGTTTCTGTGTGGGTTTCCTCTGGGTTCTCCAGCTTCTTCCTCCTACTGCTACTAACGAAAAACGCGCATTCATTAATTGGATGTAAATATAATATATTTAGGGATGCAGTGTCTATGAAATGTTTGCGCCGGCCCACCGTGTGGCTGCTTCCCTCTCCCCCCCCCCTTCTTTTTCTAGTGCCTCTGAGTCGTTCTAGCTTTAAATGCATACCTTTGAAATTGAGTGAATACGTGCGCGTTATAAATGATATTTTATACATAACCAGCAATTGTCTGCGGGATTTGCATAAAAGAGGGCCTCGCAACAGATCTGGTTTATTGCAAATGCTCACATCACTGTGCTTTCACCGTTCCAAATACCATATGCACGCCGCGTTTTGTGTTTTGTCTCAAAGAAATCGGGATGTAGGTTTAAACATCGTGGCTCGTGGAGCGAGACAACCCCCCACGTGGCAGTCTTCCCTGGCGTAGCCTCCAGAAATCTCTGCGCTGTCCCGGCCACATTGTTCTTGAGGCCCTGAACAGCCCAGGTGAGATGGAGCTTTGTCTCAACTCGCTGTGCCTCGACACCTACTGCTGCTGCTGCAGTACCCTTTGAACGCAGCAATGCGCGGAGCTATTGACTCTTTAGCTTTATTTTTTAGACAGTGTAATTTTATTACTCATCACCGTCATCCTTGGTCAATCTACTGCTGGAGGAAGGCTCCTCAATTTTCCATTGCCATCTCTCACCGCGGGTGGCGCGGTGGCCCAGCGGATAGCGCTGTCGCCTCACAGCAAGAAGGTCCCGGGTAAGAATCTCGGCTCGTGTGCCTTTCTGTGTGGAGTTTGCATGTTCTCTCCCCGTATCCGCGTGGGTTTTAGCCGCGCACTCCGGTTTCCTCCCGCAGTCCAAAAACATGCTGCTGCATAGATTAATTGGATTGCAGATTAAATTGCCTGCAGTGCCCGGTGAGGGACTGGCGTCCGATCGTGGGTATATCCCTGCCTTGCGCCCTGTGTCTGCCAGGATGGGCTCCGGCTCACCGCAACCCTGTACAGGACTACGCGGTTTCTGACAATGAGATGAGATGAGATCTCTCACTGCTCCGTGAAGTAGCGTTCTTTCTCGCCCATCGCACAGGAGCTGCTGTCATCACCCGCTATTCCTCGGTGACCATTCTGTTCCTTGTCTGCCATTCTGTCATTGCTCTCGACCATGGTTTTGGGAAATAACAAAAATGAGCGCTGCCCCATGCTGTCAAATAGAAGTCAACAGACGTCAACTCTGCCTATCATCCAGGAATGTGTAAATGTTTCTGACAAGTTAACTGTGGAATTCTATATAGTTAAACTGGGTTCTGGCATAGGAATCTGAAGTTTCTCCTCTTGTCTCGTGTCACCGAAAGAGATGAGAATTGCTTTGTACCTTATTCATGTGCACACGGAGACACTTTGATTTAAGGCATTTCTCGAGAACAGCCTCCGCGTTTAAAGACTTGGGAGGATATTGCTTTCACTGCTTGGCCAGTTCGTTATTAGGTGCGCCTGTGTGTGGGAGGAAACTCAAGAAACGGGATAAGTGCCACATAAGCAATGGGAAAAATAAAAGAGATTGAATTGACAGATGTTGGCGGCACGGGTTCGCAGTGAGCAGCTCGGCCGCCTCACAGCAAGAAGGGCCCGGGTTCGATTCTCAGCTCGGGTGCCACCTTTCTCTGTGGAGTTCTAACATGCTCTCCCCGTGTCAGTGTAGGTTTTTGTCGGGTTCTCCTGTTTCATGCCACAATCCAAAGACACGCTGGCTGGGTTTAATTGTCCTGGCTAAATTGCTGCTAGTGTCCTGGACTGTTGAAAAAAGAGCTACATAGCTGAACGGCTTCTTCCAGCGTTAAACAAAATATAACTGAGTGCAACCTTTTTGCCGTACTTCTGTGCACTGTTGAGAGGTGTTTTAAGTGCACAGTATCTCTCGCTGCACGATTCACTTCCCAGCCTCAAGAGCATCGCATGACAGGCCTGTGCCACCATACCCACAGTGCCTGTGCACAGCTCTCCTTTACTCAGCCACTCTACTTTTAAATGTAAGTGCTACGGGGGCCGTGCAAACCAATAAAACATCTCGTAACATAAAATTGATCTTGCCCCGCCAATTTGCCTTTTTTTTTCCTTAGACACCGTCCGATTTGTTTATGAGTCCCACGTTACAACAGCTGCTTGCAGAGCGTAGATCAGAGTCGGAGTGATGTGAACACGTACTTAAAGTAGAGAGAAAGGGGATGGGGAGACGGTCATCTTTGACTCCTTCCATAAATATCCGATCTTCTCGCGTCCTTGTGTGTTTGGTTTCACGCGCCGCCTCCCACACAGCCCCGTGGCCCTCTATTACCTCGCCTCGACCGCGGTGGATAATGCGGCAGAGATCATTCGCGTTGGTGCTCAAGGAGAAGGCTCTTAACGGTTATGACTGCGGGAATGGAGCAGGAAATAAAAACAAAACCCCAGTGTGATGGCAAATGCTGAAAAGTGTTTGGTCGTGCAGTGTCCATTTCTCTGATCAAGCACCCATCTCGCGTCCATTGTGGTCGATGGAAAAACCTTGGCCTTTCATCACGGATAAGGAATTGCTGAGCATTAACCAAAACAAATGGCTTAGAATTGATAGGGTCGCGCGCTCCACACAGTGGAGATTTAGGAAATATGTCGCTCGCTTGAAGTGGTTTCTTTGAACCGCGCAGTGATCTGGAAATGCGGAGTGGTCACGGCTGCTTGCAAAGGCTGAGCCCGTAGGTAGAAGTTTAATTCTTTGTCAGCATCGTAACCATCAGCCATGATCAGTGTACTGCTGGATGAATGCCATACTAAGCTGCTGCTACCTCTCTTAATGACGTTAATTTACCGCTATTTATTCTCTTAATGTGATTGGATGGTGCTGTGGTTAGGTGGTGGTGACTTGCAGCGGAGAGTGGTTGCACCTTCTGATGTTAGTCAATGGTTGATGCAACCGTTGACCAACACGTGAAACATTTTTCATGGAAGACATCATTGGTTGTTGTATGGAGAGACTGGCCTCGGTAATGAGAATATGGAGTTTCTACCCCTGGCTCAGGGTCACCAGTGAATGAGAACTTGGTTATTGGTTTGAGATATTTTGAACATCTGAAGTCACCGATTCCAGTGTAAAGATACACAACACAGACAGATTTCGTCGTGGCGAGCTTACGAATTTATTCGGTTCTCACCATCTGGTCATTCCTGAGGGGAAAGCTGCATTGCTTAAGTAATGTCGGCTGGTTATCAGACAGATAATAAAGCCACGTGATGACATCTCGGACCACGGATTTCATCTGGTCGGTCGTGACCCAACACTGAGTCCTGAGCACAACTTAGTGCTCTGTGTGGACCAGACTCAAGTGGGCTCAGTGGGCCTTGAGATGTAAAATAGTGAGAACCCCTAGTCCATGAGACCCACAACATTCCAGTGAGATTTATTAGCATTAATAGGCGATTGCTTTCTTGCTCTAAGTAACTGTTTTCTGGTATTTATTTTTTAAAATAACTTCCTGAAAACTCACCTTGTTTTATAGCTACAATAATACAATTCATAACATACGCAAATTCCACGTCTGGACATGGACAAGACAGAGATATAGGTGATAAATAATTCACAAGTGCGTTATATTGTGATATTATCAGCCAATTCATTGTTATTTTTTTGTCTATGTGGATGTATGCACATGTGGGATCCGAGGTTGTTGGTTCAATCGCTTTGTGCATTGTCTGAGTCTGTCCATCGACTCCTGCTTTCAGCATGTCCCCAAAATGTCACTGTGACACACATTCGATGACGAGCGGTGCACCAGCCTAAACTCGCATCGGGCTGCAAATCCTGCCTTGACTTCAGGTGTCCGTAAGCCCTGAGAATACATGCTCGTGTTCGTGTGTGTCTGTGTGTGTGCGTGCACACGTGTAACTAAATAAATTGAGCGCGAGACTTGGTGGGGCCCGATGGCTCGTTGCGAGTGTAAACCTCAATAACTTATAGACCAGCCCTCATAGGGAAATATTGACTGAGTAATCCCTGAGCATAGCCGCGCGGCTGCAACGCGCGTGTTGTTTCGAAAGCCGCAGTCGCTGCATCCCGGCTCCGGGAACGCGAAACTCTCCACCATGGGAATTTAGAGTTTGCTTTCTCATAGACGAGCTCAGTGTCCACCCAGGCCACTCGACAGGCTTTCCAATACGAATGCACTCCACGGACTACGAGCCAGTCGATTTAACAACACACAGAGACATTCAACATATCGTGTACAACATCTCTTAGGCTTTTCAGACTACCAGCTGCACGTCACATGTGCGTGCGCCGTGTTAAGAAAATGTGGCCATCCCAACAGGTGGCATTTAATCAAATCTGCACGGCCGATATTAATACACATATTACATTGTGTCACTTTCGAATACGTATTCCAACATTGCCAGTCTGGTTTGCCTACAGCCTTCAGTGATGCTTCAGCTGCCCCGTCATCGACATATCTGCGTGGTTTATATCATTATTAATAATTATTTTTTCAATTTGAAAGCAACGCCTTATCTAAACACAAGGCGACTTACCAGGAAATCATGAAACGAAGTAAGACAACAAGAATGTCGAACACAACAATACATTTGAACACCAAAGAAGATGAAAGGATGATATATTAGACAGTCCATCCGCTTTTTATTTAATCTGGAATTAACTGATAAGCTATGTTGTTCTTTTTAAGAGCTGTCCAGCAGGGAGTACTAATTAAATAACAACATCTCACCATGTCAGGGCCAATTAACCCAGGCAACATGTATTTGGACTGTGGAAGGAAACCAGAGTATCCGACGAAAACCCAAGCGGACACGGGGAAAGCATGCAAACTCCCACACAGAAAGCAGCACCCGAGCCGAGAGATTCGAACCCCGGGACCTTCTTGCTGTGAGGCGACAGCGCTAACCACTGGGCCACCGTGCCGCCCGCACTACTAACTATGCCTCCATATACAAGCTCTAATAAGAGATGGATTGATCGGCGTGTGTGTTGGCGTGCAGACGACGCCGTGACGTAGCGCGCCGGCTAATTTATTTCGCAGGGCGAGCAGAGGTCTACGCTCGAGTGGGGGGCGCTTGCACGGTTGGAGACCGAGGGACAGAGACTTGAAGGCAGACCAGTGGGACGCCGTGAGAACAGCAGACGAGGTGCTTAGTATAAGGCAGTGACGGCTGGGTGCGGAGACATCAAAAGTGTCCAACCGTGACGGCCTCCTGGTCAGGTAGCTCAACGGCCTCGTCGTGTGAGCAAATCCTCTCGTGCACGGGGCGATGCCTGGATCCGCTACTTTACGAGACACCAAGTTTCATGACGCGTAATAGTGCCGTGTAAAGAGGCAAAGAAATACGTGAGTTTTTTTTTCAACCCTTATCTTAAAGTAATAAAAGCGTTTATAGTGAAATCTCGATTTCACGTACTAATGGTGGGAACAGGGCGGGTTAGCGGGCGCATTTCTCCCAATGCACACCGCTGTGTCTCCACATTGTGCCCAACGTGCGTTGAATCGAGGTGTCCGGTCACGCCGTGGTTTCAGTGTCGTGGCACGGCGGGCGTTGTTTCATTACCACGGACAAATACACGCGTTGCGTTGAGCCGCCAGGGACCATTGCCAGCCGAGGGTCCCCTGCGCGTGTACAGAGGGGCCGGTGTTGTCTCCGCTGCACAAGTTGTTGACACCTTTTCTTTTGTCCGTGGTCAAATGTGAGAATCGCATTTGTATCGGTCTAACATGTTCTTTTCTCACCTCATGGTGGCTCCAGCACCTGTAAAGGTGCTTTAACCGAACCGTGGTGGTGGAGATGCCCCTGTTTCGTCTATTTAACTGAAGCCTCACATTCCGCGCACATTCGGCAGAGAAAATGTGGTAGAAAATAAACATGGAACGAGTGGGGCATGCATCGTAATTACTCGGGAAAGAGTGTAATGCCATGGTGTGAACATAGATCCAAGTCAGAGTCAGCTCTCAGCGTCTAGCCTTCTGGAATCTGTAAAGATTGATACCAATTAATGGGAAGTCATGAGTGAATAAGTTTTTGAGGCCAGCCTCGACCACATCAATGTGGAATTTCCACCTTTGTCTTTGGGCTGTGAATAGAGATGGCCACATCCTCATGCTGTCTGACTTGGCTTAAAAAAAAAAAGCAACTTTTAGTCTGAATTGTTATTCTGCACGTGTACACTGGAAGTAAAGTACGTGTTAAAATACATAAAATATATAAATGCAAGATCAACGGAGTGAGTGTGAGCGTGGGGATAGGGTTTGTGCAAACGGTAGGGAGTGGTGACCCAAGTGAGAGTATATTGCCAGGGCAGACCTTGTATTTTATTGCATCGGATACGATGTTGTGGGATGCGTCCGTAAAAAAGATCCTTGTATTTTCACTCGGATGTTTGTGAAGCGCACGATCATCCGACTGGGTAAAAGTGCATCCCTGCAAATCAATACCGGTGTTGTCAGAAGGGGCGGACATCTTCGTAGAGGTGAGGTTATTCCACCACAGGCATCCTGCCCACAGGCTGACTGCGGTGTACCCGTTAATTACTGATGTTTAGACAAGTGGATTTAACCCAATTGGGGATGGTAAGCACGGAGAGCTGGATTTGAACTGATCACTGAATCATTTGGAGTCAAGCGCTGGAACCGCGGTTTCGCTAAGTCGGATTCCATCGTACGATGCAGTACAAATTCTTTTCTTTCAAATGTCTGGCTGAGCGTAAGTTGAGCTGTGAATTCCACAGAAAGCCTTGATAAGTGAGTTGGGGGGGGGCGGGAGTAGAGTCAGATGAGATGGGGAGGTAGGTGGGGGCGAGTCTCTGCAGACCTTGTAAGACAGTGACTCTGATCTTGAAGTTGTTCTAGGACAGGATTGGAAGCCAGTGGAGGGATTCGAGTCTTTTGTTGTAAGGACATCACAGGAGAGAGAGAGAGATAATGTGTAGATGGGGGCATTGCTTGGCCCGCAGAGATAAGTCGCACAAAGGGAACAAGAGCTAGGTTGGCATCAATGACAGCTCCTACGTTCTGTTTACTCTTGACCAGCGTGATGTCCAAACTCATGAGGCAGACTCTCCAAGGAGTGTCATTACTCACTTTGTGCTGATCGGGATTCCATGTCACTTGACCTGCAGCCCACCATTTCCACAGTGACTTGAATAACCAGACGATTCCAGGAGGCCGTGTGGGAATGGTGCTTGTGAGTAGTGTCAACAAGTTTCAAAGATCAAATTTACAAATAACAATGGCAGTGCATCGATGTGTGAGCATTGCTCTGCATAGCCGTGCGTTCGGCGCGGCCGTGTCGAGTTTTTCTTCTCTCTGCGTCGTTTCACGTGTACGTGTCCAAGACGGTTACCTCCCTCCCCCCCAAAACAAAAACCCAATAGATCAGCTCTCGAGAGCAATGGCAACGTGGCGCAACCGGAGACGTGGAGGAGAGGCGGCGCCGGGTAATGGGTGAAGGTGGAGACACTGGGGACGGTACGCGGAGCGTGTCTGTGGCCAGCTATGAATGACAGGCTTTGTGAAAGTACGAGGAGCCTGTTTTAGCACGGAGGTACAATATATTAGAGGTGTTAAGATCTTAACACCTGCATAATCGCCAGATACGGTAAAACCTGTTGTAATCTTATATATGTATACTGGCAAAAAAGTACCCATAACGTAGGTACAATGTTTATCTCGCTGACGGTGATTACCACGTGCTTGGGAACAGTACCGTAGTAATTTACATCAACGTATTTCTGTAGAATTCCATTTGCCCGAAACCTTGGGATATTTATTTACCTGCAAGTGACACAACATATCGTGCTGCCTTGTTTTTTTGTTTGTTATATAATGAAAGTATTATTCATGGAGAATTGCTCTCTATGGCTGTTTTTCGGGATAGCCGTGTTGAGTGTGCCTTCTCTCTGGTTGGTGACATCTTATCTCCGACGTTGAAGGCATTATTATCATCACCAGGCAACCTCGGTGAGTGCAATGTTATTGTCTGCCTCCGCTCTCGGAAGATGCAGCTGCGCCCATGCGCGACGGTTTGTTGGAACGAACGCCGTGAGTTAGATTAATGGCGATTAATGGCGATGGTCCGGCACGTGGCGTCGTGAGACGCAGCCGCACGCGTCGTGAGATGCAGCCGCGCGCGTCGTGAGATGCAGCCGCACGTGGTGAGACGCAGCCGCACGCGGCGTCGTGAGACGCAGCCGCGCGCGTCGTGAGATGCAGCCGCGCGCGTCGTGAGACGCAGCCGCACGTGGTGAGACGCAGCCGCACGCGGCGTCGTGAGATGCAGCCGCACGCGGCGTCGTGAGACGCAGCCGCACGCGGCGTCGTGAGACGCAGCCGCGCGCGTCGTGAGATGCAGCCGCGCGCGTCGTGAGACGCAGCCGCACGCGGCGTCGTGAGACGCAGCCGCACGCGGCGTCGTGAGATGCAGCCGCACGCGGCGTCGTGAGACGCAGCCGCACGCGGCGTCGTGAGACGCAGCCGCACGCGGCGTCGTGAGACGCAGCCGCGCGCGTCGTGAGACGCAGCCGCACGCGGCGTCGTGAGACGCAGCCGCACGTGCGTAAATTGTCCCGAATTTGTTATTACTGAAGCGATTTGAATGAGAACCCTTGAACGTTGCAGTTAACGTACGCGGTGCTGGTAATAGTGGTCGCTCGGCTGAGTGCCCTGGCCATCATCAAACCCCGTCTCAAGACTCGCTTGTTCCTTAAGCTATTGAAGTCCTCTGGCTGGGACTGTTGATGCTGCTCACTGTTGTTCTGCTCGGATGATGGCTCGCTATTGACCTGTGCCTGCTCAGGAACACTTATTCCTTCCTTCATTTGCTTTACAATTATTTTTATTTCTTATTTTACATCCTTCTCTGATTTATAGCCATTATTCAACTTTTAATCGATCTACTCTTATGTTGCTGTTGTTCACATGTCAGCTCTGTGCAGCGCTTTTTGAGTCTGGGGTGAAAGGTGCTCAGGAAGTGCAACTGTTATTATTATTAATGATGATGATGTTGGTATTTATGCTGTCGACTCGTGACATCTGGTCGCTGCGTATTACCGTGAGCAGTTTGATTGCTGGTGTGGTGAATCGCCCCAGATAATGTGTTGATAAGATGCTAATTTTGATCTACAGCAGGAGAGACCCGGCAAGGTCTGGTTGCCCAGCCAGGTAATTGTCACCGTTATTATCACGGCTCACTGACGAGTGAAGTGCGGGCCCGGTTTTGGGCGAAGCGAGTCAAGTGATGCATCCCGGTGAGAAATGAATGATGAAAGAACTGCATTAGCATGCAGTTGTGTTTGATAGAGATCTAAGCAAAGGCAGCTAAAGATGCTAAACGGAACTGATTGGACAAGTGAGCCAATTGCCCTGGAGGAACAAATGATGCAAAAAGGCCCCTTTTCCCATGATTCTTAGTTGAAGTATTATTTCCCTCTGTAGCAATGCCAGCTCGATTTTCGTATGAAGAGAGCTTAATGAGATGCGGAATATCAACAGATGTAGGTTAAGATGAGTTAACTCCTGAAATTAAATATGTCCCCTTGCTCAGCTCTATTAGCAGCGCAGAGTTTGTGTTGAAGATTCCTACGGTTTTGGTGCCAGCTGCTTACAGGACGAACACTGTAGACCTCCAAGCAAGCGGAGCTGATTTAATCGATGACGGGCTGAGTTTACTCCTCGCTAGCATTTCAAAATCTTGTTCTTTTGACCAAGTAGAATGCACCAGAGATAGCTTGCCTACGAGCAAATCACAAATCCGTAAGCACGTAGGATGTAATGGCAGAACACGGGCTCAGGCCACGTGTGTTGCAGCTATTCATGTGTAAGAGGCAGTAGAGTGAGAAGGTTGCTGGCCCAACTGTGCAGTGTTTAATGGTCGTCCCACGATTTATAATAATAATATTTGCATTTATGATGGGGTTTTCCAGACATTACAGTTTGCCCACACATGCACAAATGCACGTGTGTGAATACGTGTCTACACACTTGTGCACAAATCAGTGTGGAAGATTCGATTTGTATTTTAAAAAATTCAAGCAGTAACTTTTTGAAGGATGTTGGTCTTGAGAATCAGTTAAATGTTCGTGGATAAAATTAACAAAAAAATGTGTTATTCGGATTGATTATTGGTTTATTATTCTTTTTTCGGACAGAAAACCATACAAATAAGTAATCAAATAAATGCATGTAACTGTTATGATGCTTGCTGTCTAAAGCTGTTCTTTCAGGGTATCTGTGTCGAGCGTTCTCCCGGCTATCCTGAAAGCAGTCGTCATTATTGCCGTTTGTTGCTGGCCGCTGGACGTTTTGAGCCTTTGGGCTCGTGTGCTGGGCAACTGTGTGTTAGAAAATAACACACCAGGCAATACCGATGAGCCAACTGCATTAAAATAGGCGCGTATAAAGAGGCAAAACAATACACTTCCACGGGGAATGTTGATGAGGGTAGACTAAGAGGATGCCGCTTCAAAGATCACACTCCTTCTTATGCACAAAGACATCCCTGAGCGTGCACAGCTGCTTATGCAGTCGAAATGACATGCGCGCATCCTCCCATTGACATCCACGCGCCGCGTGCTCTTCAAGGCTCGTCCAGCTCCACAAAAGACCGCGAAAATGAATTAAGGCTTTGAAGCGAAACGAAATAGATTTGGAGCTACGCCTCGCTCCTGTGGACATGCTTGCGCGTGTCAACCTGGTGACACGCTTGTGCATTGTCAACAGGTGAAGGTCCCAAGGCATGCAGGTGCGTGGGTTTTTTTTTTCTTTCCTTACACGATGCGAGGGAGAGACGGAACAAACAGCTATTGCATTTAAATTCGACGCTTTGATCAGTAGTGGCTGTTTTAAAATGGTATTTCCACAATGTTGAACGTAATTGAAATATCAATATTTTATTTCACAGTGCGCAACGTCCAATTAACTTGACCACCTCATATGATAGCGCTAACATTGGAGTCCAACGGAGAGAAAGTTCTGTCTCAGGTGGTTCCATTTCTGCCTCCTTTCTGTGTAGAGTTTTTGTGTTCCCTTCTCCCGTTCTGTCTCCCGGTTCTCCGGTTTCCTCCCACAGCTAAAAATGTCCATTAAATGTCCAAAGACACGCTTCCTAGGCTAACAGGCCTGACCAAATAGTCCCCCGGCGCTCGGTGATGGACTGGCGTCCAATTCAGGGTATAGCCCAATTCAACTACTAACTTACCTATATCTCCCTGCTCTATGACTGTTAAAAAGAGCATTGTAGGTCAATGGTTCCTTCCGGCATGAATTAAAACTAACCGTCTGAATTGGCTAATAACGTAATATATAGGAAACATTGTCTGGCAACTTGGCATCAGCTGAGCCCCTGGCTGACTCCTCCACCCCTGTGCGGTTTCCTCGCTACGCCTTTGTATCCGTGTCTCATCCAGGCGTAGGATTTGCACGAGATACAAATTGTTCCACGCTTTTATCCCCGTTATACACGAAAAAGTGCCTCTGCCTCATTTTGGAAAATAAATGTGAAGCCGCTGCTGTGCACGGCTGTTCTCACATCGGTTAAAATAAAGTTTACATTAAAGGAGGGTGCAAGTTGTGCTTCGCAGAATGTTTGAAATATCTACTCATGTAATTTAAATCTCTTTGATGTCATTCAGCAACGGACAGAGACACATCCTGTAATGAAGGACCGAGGTTCGGTTCCTGGCTCGGGTACCTTTCTGTGTGGAGTTTGCGTGTTCTCCCCGTGCCCACGTGGAATTTTTGCCGGGTATTCTGCTTTCCTCCCACCTTCCAAAAACACGCTGCTGGGCAGGTTAATTGGCCTGCTCAGGAAATTGCCCCCAAAAAAGTGCCCTGCGATGTAGTGGCGTCACATCCTGGGGATAGCCTCGCCTTGCGCCCTATGTCTGCCGGGATACGCTCCGGCCCCCCGCGACCCTCTACAGGATTAATCGGGTACTGATGCTCACGTACAATCTGACAAGCGACCTCACAGTGAAGTTTTGGTGGACTCATTTGCATGGGGTCATTTTGGAGTGATCCTATTCACGCGGCTGTCATCGTGTTTGATTTAACACAGATGCTTGCTCTTGAGATCACAACTATTGTGTGAACGGCAGGACGCACACCTAGTGAAGCGTGCAGTCGGAAATGTCAGATTTCATTGTCTAAGTGTGCGGAGCTTGTGTGGTGATCATCTGTAATTTACCTTTTTAATCGAGTACCACCGACATTTGCACTACGGGTATCTGCGGTTGATAGGGGAGTCTGTGGCCAACTATTGCGCACAAGCTGTGCCACTTTCAACATAGTCCATATATATATTTATACATATTGACATTCAGAAACCTTGAGCACCCTTTTCAGAAGGATTTTTTCTTAATTCTCTCCGTCGCAATTGTGATGCGGTCACGTTGCTTGGCAAGTTCTCTTCTCGAAGCGTTCTTGGCTTTTGTTCACTGTGCTGCAAACTCAACGTTCCGACCCGAGGTTAATTTCGACCATCATTGCCTTGAGATGCACCTGCATGCAGGCATTACAGTGAATTAAGCCTGTGCTGTGCCGCTGCCATTTGGGGGTTGTTTCCAACCGTGTGGCAGGTCACCAGTGGTAGCCCTTATCGTAGGCTGGCTCCACGTTCTGAATATGCAGTTTCTGTTCCTCCGCCGCCACCACCAATGGAAATCAATGCTTCTTGCAACAAGGGTACCCCTCGATTTATAACGTATTGCGGTTTGCACGATACTGCATTCGTTACAATTGCTATCGAGAGCTGCTCTTTTGGGATATCCGCGATGAGCATTTCTCTTCCCTCCTTGTCGACGTTTCGCCGAAGATGTCGGAGGCATCGTCAGGCTTTAGATGATCATAGATGGGAGCCGTGAAAGCCGACGTGAGTACATTACATTTATAGTTGTGGACAATCCTCTGACATCCTCGCTAATGTAGAAGTATAATTCACCGTCCAGGTGCTGATTTATTCATGCAAACTGCGGGCTGTACGGTTAGACCAGGTGATGGAGAATGAGATCACAGAATGGAAAAGGAAGGTAGATGTATGTGATCTAAACTCCTCCCTTGATCCTTTTGTCTGATATTGTCAGTGATTTTCCATAGCAGAAATGTTTTTGAAGTAGTTCGTGGAATAATAATAATACAATTTGTAATGAGCCATGAAAATTGCACACCTGGTCCTGGACTGAGATGTGGGTTTAGAGCCGCGAAGCAATCGCAGGGGGGGGAGGGGGGGGGAGGGTGGTGGTGGGGAGTCAGCCAGGTAGTCAGCGGGTGTCAACCTGCCAGACACTGGCAGTCGGTGTCAGTGAACTGACACCGGCTGGGAATACTGAGAGCCACAGCAAAATACACCCATCCGCATTAGTGGATCTAAAGTCCTGAATCACAGCAATGTAAATTATTTAACCTAAAATTAGCACGAGGGGACTGCTGTGTTATACTTTTTTTTTTAAAGCTTGTGCAAATAATGAGGGTGGCGTGGATTGTTGCGCTTGTGACGTTTGAACTACTGCGTATTTCATCTTATCTCATTGTCAGAAACCGCTTAGTCCTGGACAGGGTTGCGGTGAGCCGGAGCCTATCCCGGCAGACACAGGGCGCAAGGCAGGGATGCACCCACGATGGGACACCAGTCCACCCCGGGCTCTGCGGGCAATTTAGTCTGCAAGCCAATTAACCTATGCAGCGGCGTGTTTTTTGGACTGTGGGAGGAAAACGGAGTGCCTGGCAAAAACCCACACGGACACGGGGAGAGAACTCGCAAACTCCACACAGATAGGCACCCGAGCCGAGATTCGAACCTGGGACCTTCTTGCTGTGAGGTGACAGCGCTACCCACTGGGCCATGGTGCCGCCCTTGAACTACTGCTCATGACGGTAATAAAGCGTTGCTTAGAGTTGTTACCTTAAATGACATTATTCAGCAACCTCTGTTTACGTAATAATAACGTGACGTTTGCTGTCAGTGCGGCACTCACGTAGGTGAGCCGGCTCTCATCAAGTTGCTCGAAGCTGCCTCTTTGAAACTCAACGCGGGGCACGGTGACCGTGGCAGGATATGAAATATCATCGCAGCGAGTGGAGTTGAGGTGCCCACACATTTTTGCCAACTGCTAGCGCGGGTCACAACGAGCTATGTGGGCGTTCAAACATCTGCTCGTACCCGTGGGTTGATGAGCTGAGATTGCTTGCACACCCCAGGTTGTTCAGAGCTGGCACGTTTGTTAAAAAAATAAAGCGGTTGTAGACACCCAAGCGGTGCAGCCACACTAAATGGTACTCATTTTACTCGTGAGCTAACTAATTACAAGTTATATTTTCCCCTTTCATATCCTTAGTATATGCGTATTGGATGCAATGATGTAGACAAGTCAGAGTATGTCAACGCACGAATGAGTGCCTCAAGCTGATTGGAAGGGAGCGGTGGCTCAGCGGTTAGCACGCTGGCCTACGGTCCCGCTCACCGTTAACACCAGTGACGATTTTCTCAACCGGTCCTGGGTCTCCCCTAGGTCGACTCAGCCTCAAATAAGCACCTAGTGCAGTGTGTAAAGAGTGCCGCTAGGGAGACTCAGGCGGCTGGATGTGATGCTGGTCACCCGCCTCTTCATGTGCTGTGTAGAACTTCATAGGTGCTCGCTAACAGTACTTGACCCTACAGTACGATAAGGCTAGATAGTGGATCTTTGTATTTGGCTCTCTTTGAAGAATTGGTGAAACTCAATTCTGGTCGGCTCTATCTGTAAATGTTATTCCACTGCTGGGAGAAGGGCATTTTCACTAGAGGACGCTCTACAGAGCTCCACTAAGTGATTAGGATATTGCAGTCATTGTCATCAGTTTTACTCAAAATAAGTCGTTAAATACACATATTACATATGGCATTCTGCATTTTGTTGTTCTGAGTTTGATGATTTAGAAAAATATGCAACCAGAATACCACTTGGCTTGGTAATTGCTTATTATTATGCACCTTTTAGCATAAGGGCATCAGACTCGCATCAGTCCGTGCCAAGAGAGGCGATGTGGCTGCTGTTCTGCACAATTCTAATTGAGGAGTGTGTGGGTAATTATTCAGCACTGGGATTTTGCTCCATGCCAGTTAAAATTGTGTGCTATTTATAATGTATTTTTTTTATCAGTGACACCATTACAGACACAACATTAGCATATATGAAAGTAGGTTGATTTAATAATATTACAAAAACATAGAATAAAATTTAATCAGATATCAGTAGTGTCGTCCTTTAGGTCTGCTTTGTTAAACAGGCGAGAACACAAGCAACAAAACCAGTTTAATGTGACAGTGTAACCTGGATCAAGTCACAGTCACATCACAAATAGTGGTTTTGAGGACTTTGAACCAAACTCAGTGACGAGTAATGCACAACATGAGTGACAATTGGTGTCCGAATTTTGTCTGGGCCTACCGTGGTCAGATTGGTCGACGATGATTATAGTTTTATCGCTGCTGGGTAGGCAATGGCGTCCAAAATTGATGATGGTTGCAGTAGCGCCTTACGTGTCGCTGACCTTAAGATATCTGCCCGGCGCTCAGGATCGAGATAGGTGCAGAGAAGGGGCTCTGTGGTGGCAACCAGCCAACCGTAGGTCAACCTGGATAACGGCCGTTAAATGGATCCTATGTTACCTTAACGAGGGCAGTGTTGTCGCGTGTAGGAGCGTGGCAGTTGCACGCGGTTTCCCTGTTGTAGTCACATCATCATCATCATCATCGTCGTCGTCGTCGTCGTCGTCATCCTATTAATGAAAGAACAGTCTTTGGAGTGGCGCTTTGGCGGAGCACAAGTCGGACTCGCGGTGTCAAGTCAGTACCTGGGAATGCTGCTCACCTCTGGAGGGCGAGGATGCGATCAGCTCCGAGCCGAGAGAACAGTCTACAGCCGATCCTCTGCAGAGTTACTGAGTCGTTGTGTGACACGACCAGGCAATAGGAACACTCAAAGAAGCTGGCTTTAAACCATTTCCCAATTTTGCATTTTAAAATTACAGTTGAAAGTCAGATCATATTTTACTTGTTCAGCAACGATGTATATAAAATAAAAACCCAAACATATGCTATTGTTGCTGATTTTCCGTTCAAATGTCGTGCCCTGCTCTCCGCAGCTCTGTGTGGCACTTTGTGACCCTCGGGTGAAAAGCACTCTGTGAATGCAATTATTATTATTATTAGTGAGATGTGTCCAACATCGCCACGAGAGAAGCAAAGGCAGTTATGCTGGTGTCCAACCCATTTGTGTGCCGTGCTGGCCTTCATAGGCGCTGTTCACTAACAGCTCTTGACCCTACAGTTTGTTAAGGCTATGTGGGGGAGAGAGAGAGTCGCTGCTGCTACTCAAAATAAGTCGTTAAATGCTCCGTCTCCCGAGTATGCTCTCGGTCCAGACACCACCCGGTACCAATCCAGCGACTCATCAGCGATCGCCCTCCAACAGCAATGACTGTATGACTGTGCGGCGGCAA
>JAZEWT010000014.1:21669064-21679476 GCA_036362905.1 Mordacia mordax | reverse complement strand
CATACCACTCACTACACACGATCACACCGCACCACTCGCTACACACGATCACACCACACCACTCGCTACACACGATCACACCACACCACTCGCTACACACGATCACACCACACCACTCGCTACACACGATCACACCGCACCACTCGCTACACACGATCACACCACACCACTCAGTACACACGGTCACACCGTACCACTCACTACACACGGTCACACCGTACCACTCGCTACACACGGTCACACCGCACCACTCGCTACACACGGTCACACCGCACCACTCGCTACACACGGTCACACCGCACCACTCGCTACACACGGTCACACCGCACCACTCGCTACACACGATCACACCATACCACTCACTACACACGGTCACACCGCACCACTCCCTACCACAACGCCATTTAAAATGTGACTGCGGTGTCTGTGCACACTTTTGCAAGTTTCACTTGCACATGTGGAAGCCAAAGGACTAAGCTAAGTGCCTGTACGTCGATTTATCGGGATAATTAGCACTAATGCATTTTTAAATACGGTAATTGGCACTAGAAGTATGACATGGGTACTAATTGCCGCTTAGATGTATGCATTATGTAAAATGCCCATTATCGTTTATTTGCTCCGTAAACAACGATGGCACGGTGTATTAGTGTCCTCGCTAAGTATCGTGTTGATAAACATTGACAGTCCAAATATATCATCTGACTTTAATGGGGCCTCAAACCCCACAAATAAAGGTAGGCTCCCAGCACTATTAGGAAATATATACGCCGAAGAGGTTATGGATATGTTCTAAGGATTTCCAGGTTTTATTGCAAGCTTGACATTTTCACTGGAACAACTAAATTCCCAATGTTGTATTTATTTCTTATTGAACATCTCAGAGATAGAAAACAAACCCTGTATGCGCATCAGAGAACTTTGTGGTACAGCCGAAAAGCTATATAGTTGTGTTGCCCCCCCCCCCCCAAGAGTCTTGGCATGCTTTGCATGACCCTGTATTCAAACGTCACACAGTTATTTTTGTAAGGAACGTCATGAAAGTCCACTAAGCTAATCTGTCATCCGGAAATCCCAGAACCACTGCCGTTTTTCTTTCAGAGTAGAGGAAGCTTAAATTTTCTGTCCGTGTAGCCCAGCGTGTGTTAATGCCGTGAGCGTCTGCAGGTTTTACTTGCTCACGTTGCTGTGCATCTTTCCGTAAAGAACATGAAACAAACGGCTCGTAAAGAAACACGGGTCAGCTATCTGATTGACCGTATGCCTGCTTAGCGCACCCAGCGTAGTATTCCACTGTTCCTCTTGCCGGTTGAGATGGTGTTGTTTTCCAATTACAATTCGGGTTCCCAACTCAACGTTGCCCGCACACAAAAAAAAACAACTGAAAGTCTGGCCAGGTGGCACTGTGGTCAGATGACGGCTCTTGAACGCAGGCTCGTCAACGAGAAATAAATCGCATCGACCGGTGCTTGGGTTGGGTTTTCCACTCACAGACGGGTTACAAGTTAAAATGACATCAGCTGGTTGATTCAGCCCATCATACTTCTGCGGATAAAGAGTGCCACTATTTTGGAAGTCAGAAGGAGTTGTCCTTTGTGCCAGATTGGGCTATGAACCCTTCAAAATGTCACCATGGATTCTTGTTCTGAAGTGGAGGCGTGCATGGCTCAACGCTCATTTCATCAGCTTGACACTTTGACCTGACCGTACCCAAACCCCATATGTGAGCTTATACACACATGCACGGTATATATATATATATACACACATATACCCATCCCACACATTTAAAGGTACGACAACGAGGGACTGGTAGTGTAATGGCTATTGCACTGTACTGTACGGTCCTTGTGACCCACCGTTACAGTTATGATGTAAGATAAGTCTGCACGCGTTTCGTGTGTGAGCAGGGTGGCAAGGTGGTGTCGCGGTGACTCTCGTTACTGCCTCAGATCAAAAAGGGCTCAGGTTTCATTCCCGGCTCGAGTGCCTTTCTGTCTGGAGTTTGAATGTTCTCCCCATATTCGCTTAGACTTTCACTGGATACTCCGGTTTCCTCCCACAGTCCAGAGATATGCTGCCCAGGTTAATTATTCTGACTAAATTGCCCCCCGGTGCCCTGAGATGGCGTAACTTGCTTACCCCTCACGGCTGGACAACTCTTCAACGAGCTACAAAGCTCCACTGTTCTTTCCAGCTTCAATCAAAACTGACCGAGCATGGGTGCATCAACCTTCCCTAGATTGACTCAGCATTAAATAGGTAACGGTATCGTGGCGGTGAGCCAAATGTGGGCGTACGTGGTACGTTACGACCACGTTAAGCGCAATGCGGTGTTCATTCATTTATCATCGGTACCCGCTTCATCCTGTACAGGGTCGTGAGCGGTTTGGATCCTATCCCGGCCGCAGCAGACGGCGCTAGGTGTGGGAATATCCAGGATGTGACGCCAGTGCAGGGCGAGGCATGCTTTTTTGGAGCAATTTACTCTCAGCCGGCCAATTTAACCGAGGCAACAATGTGTCTGTGGACGGTGGGAGGAAACCGGAGTACCTGATGAAAATCCACGCGGGCACGGGGAGAGAGAGAACTCGCAAACTCCGCACAGAAAGGCACCCGAGCCGGGAATCGAACCCAGAGGCTTCGTGCTGTGAGACGCCAGCGCTACTCAATGTGCCACCGCACGGCGTCTCATCCCTAATAGGCGCTTACTAACTGTAATTACGTCAGCAGTCTACAAAGGAAAATACACAATCTTAAGGCTTGTGTACAAAATATTGTACATACATCGTTTAATGCAGATTTTTTTTACAAACATGTAATTACCCATTTTTCTGTTGTAGTGATCGTGCGTTCAAACCGAGCAGAAATTGCTCTCCAGTCATTACTGTGATATTGTGGTCCTAAATTAGTTCGTTGTGCAGTGACTCACTTGCTCCGGCTGATGTTTGGCACGGATAGCGGGATACCAGATGATGATAATTGAATTGAATGCTGGCAGAGGGATTGATATTATACATTAACTGCTCATTTTCTTCCGTCGCAGTCTGAGAAAATTGGCTTTTCACTTCCCCATATCATATAGATGCGTCCTTCATTTAACCTTTCAATACAATTGTCACATTCAACGTGGGATATCGTGTCTTATTGTCACATCTCACATACCGTTGGGCAGTGTTGGTGGTTCTTGTTAATCGTAGGGAAATACATAAGGTGTAACTTTCAACACAAGAGCAGCCGATGATTGCTTCGAAAAGCCGCGTTGATCGCTCCCCCTCTCTCCATCTCGCGACGTTTCGCCTGCTCACACGTTAGAGGCATCCTCAGCCTACATCATTACACGAGAGCTGTTGTTGACTTTGTTGGCCCGAGTGATGCATTGGTCACTGTTGGAGCCATAACCTCTTTGTAGCAAATGTTATCATTACACAGTCTTCCCTTTCATCCAGAATTGTCGTAAAAGGGCATGCAGAGGCAGGAGGCATCACTCAATTCCCCTAAAATAACGAAAAGCTCTCAAATCACGTTTTTTTGCCAAAATTCTAAATCTGTACCGCTAAGTCTTGTCTTTCCAAAATACTCTGCACAACTACTGCATTATACTTGTTCATGGTTTTTTTTGTGCGAGTTTCCTGGGATGATTTTCCCTTACGTGCAGTGGCTGATGAATGATTGGCCTATAATGCATTTGACAAATCAATAACTTATCTCAAGCTTTCATCATCTCAGACTTGACAGCTTTTGGTGCAAAGAAATAATAGCTCGTATTAAATGATCTCATCAGCGATTTGCATTAATGTATCCGCAAAACCATTTGTTTTCCGAGACTAATCTTATTGTATAAATCACCTGTCGATGTTATTGTGAACACGTGTTTTATGTTATGCCCGAAGCATTCTACTCATTGAAGGTAGATTCAAATGATTAATGTTTGAGTTATTTACGGGAATGCTTTAATTTGATAATGCAGGGGTTCTTAAGATGTATGCGACCCCGGTACTTTAGATCGAGATGCAGTATTAGGCCTTGATTCATTTTAACAGGAAAATGAGCAGGTGTTTAAACTGAAATGTATCAGTGTTGTTAGGCTGTACGGCAACTAGATTGAAAGTAAATAAGTGCCATTAATACATGCGAATGTTGTGAATTAAAATGTGCATTTTGTAGGTGTCCAGGAGTGTATAAAGCAGAGCAGTGAGCCGGCTGTGGTTGCGTTTCAATCCACACGGCCGCCTGTGATGAAACTGTGTCCTCAGTGGCAACAGGCGACAAGAACAGAGTGTAGGCAGACCAGGCGTTCACACGGTTTGAGAGAGGGCGCACGGGTTTGGGAAGAGAGGGCACGGAAGAGAATTCCACAGTGGAGCAGTGCGAGGGAAGATCGGAATGGGAAGTGACCTGCAGTGTGGTGGGGATAGGAGGTGGCTGCTGAGTGTTGCTGGGACCTGCAGTGTGGTGAGTGAGTGAGTTGTTGTGACCTGCAGTGATTGCGGCGTCAGCCAAGCTTGTGCTTTGTACCGAACGCACGTCGCGTGCGTGGGATGTACAAACCCGCTCACGCTCGCTCGAGCTTTCGTCACACCGAGTGTTGTTAAGGCGCTGAGAAGACGAGACGAGCCTTGCTTGGGGAGCCGCGTGTGCGGGAAATATAAAAAAAACTTTACATTAAGCGTCTTGTTCGCTGATAATCACCTGAATTTATCGTAAATTACCACCAAATACGCAGTTGGCTATTTCTTTTTAGGTCCCGACTTTACGTAACGGCAATAATTCACGTTTGGCTACATTTATTCTGATTTACAGAGCGTTCCTTGATGTTAATAGAGACAACAGAACAAGATACCGGTAAACATTTCCATTGTAAGACGCACCTAAGCATAATACGCACCCGGAACGTTGAATGTTTCAGAACGTACAGATGTGTCATCGGATGGGTGGCATTGATGGACAGACATTAACGGTGAAGAGATGGGAATTCCACATTCTTTGAGTAAAACAATCGCATCAAATGCATGACGACTGCACGTTTTAGAATTCCACGACTCCGGGCAGTTTAACGCAAACATTGTGCCGATTCAATTGAACGATTGTGATGTTGTTGCTGATTTGCCGTTGTCTCCACAGTTTTGTACAGCGCTTTGTGAACCTCGGGTGAAGGGCGTTTAAGAAATGCAAGATATTCTTATTCTTATCAAAGTTCGGACATAGCGTTCAGTGTGCCGCGGCAGTCTGTTCACGCTAACCAGTTATTACTCTCATCTCATCTCATTATCTGAAACCGCTTAATCCTATATAGGGTCACGGCGAGCCGGAGCCCATCCCGGAAACACAGGGCGTAAGGCAGGAATACACCCGACGACGGGACGCCAGTCCATCGCCGGGCATTACGGGACAATTTTAGTCTGCGAGCCAATCAACCTATACAGGAGCATGCTCTTGGACTGTGGGAGGAAACCGGAGTACCCGGCGAAAACCCACGCGGACACGGGGAGAGCATGCAAACTCCACACAGAAAGGCACCCGAGCCGAGAGATTCGAACCCGGGACCATCTTGCTGTGAGGCGTCAGCGCTAACCACTGGGCCACCACGCCGCGCCAGTTATTACTAGTGATGACGAAGCCGATTTTTGCGTCAGCTTGATGCGGAATCACGTTGTTCAACATCAAACAGTGGCCAGAGTGAAGTCGTGGCCACGTAGGCCGATCGTTTTGTCGACTCTCAATGTTCACAAGTTGATTCTCCCTTGCGGCTCCTTAATGAATCTCATTCACGAGTGCTCGCAAATCGAAGCGGTCACACTTATGTGTAATGCGCACCGCTCAACTTTATGATGTTTTTTTCTGTGGTTAAAACAAGCACGTTGTATAATTGAGATTTTACGGCGTAACGGCGGCACCGTGGCCCAGTGAGTAGCGCTGTCGCCTCCTCACAACAAGAAGGTCCCGGGTTCTAATCTCGGCTCGGGTGCCTTTCCATGTGGGAGTTTGCATGTTCTCCCCGTGTCTGCGTGGGTTTTCGCCGGGCACTCCGGTTTCCTCCCACAGTCCAAAAAACATGCTGCCGCATAGGTTAATTGGCTCGCAGACTAAATTGCCCGCAGTGCCCGGTGATGGACTGGCGTGCCATCGTGGGTGTATCCCTGCCTTGCGCCCTGTGTCTGCCGGGATAGGCTCCGTTTCACCGCGACCCCGTACAGGACTTAGCGGTTTCTGACAACGAGATGAGAACTGGCCACACGGCGCTGGGGTCATTGTCAGCATAGAAAGACTGCGAGCTAAAATCCACGTTGGAGATGTAACCAGTCCATTCTCCGTGTGGTCCGTGTGGCATTGACACGCGAGTACTGTTTCACGTTGTGGAAAGTCAGCAGTACCGGTCACCGGACTATAAATGCGGAACTTCCACCAATGGTCTATGGTGACTTTACGTTGCAATTTTCGCAATTACGTTTTGTAATTTAATCACAGCAAAAACCTTTCCTTGCATGAAATCTTGGTGCGCACGGCGAGTCTGTCAGCAGCACTGGTTCAGGTTCACATTGCAAGTTGTAAAGTTAACTCTGCGTGCCCAGCACTTATTAACATGACGGATAATGGCATTAGGCATATTATATTTAGTAGCGTTTACTGAGAGGCTCGCACGACCTGGATTGAGTTGAAATTACAATTCTGATGGGATTCTCACTCCGATCAATTCCCATTGTAGCGAGCTGATCTTCGGCACCAGTGTATCGGATGAGTGAGGGATCGCGTTATTTCTAATGAACCCAATCTTCTGCCCCACTGTTTATTCTTGGGGTTCATCATCACTGCCCAGTCTGAGCAGGGACAGACTAAAGAAGGATCAGCATTCGCAGTGTTGTTGTTCATGCCTGAGACTCAGCTAAGCTAAGGCACTTTCGCGATTCTTGGCATCCAGTGTTGACACTCGATGTTTCGAGAGGCATTATGTGTGGGTAACCAGAGAGACGTTTTCTGAACGTGCAATTTGTAAACCAACATCAGATGTAGAAACTGATTCAAAATATTGGTCTCATTTTGTGTGAAATAAGCAGTGGATTATTGTGGCGAGACTGTGCGTTGCCACAGGAACGTGCTATTACCACCACTATCAATCATCGGCAATAGCGAGCGGCTTACTTATGACAGTTTGAAAGAGGAGGGCACGCTTTGCCTTTGAGTATTAAAATATAAATTATGCAAATGTGTAAAAATTTCACGAAAAATAGGCAGACCAAAGTGTATAATTTTGACTTTGCCGAATTGTTGTATCTTCAATGCGCTTGAGAACAAATCTGGCTCACGTTCGCGAAAGATGAATGGCGGAACCTCTACTCAGCTTTGCTGCCGTGCTTTTGAAAGCCTTTGAAACGTGACTCCGTGTGAACGTTTCCCGCGAGCATTTCAGTGGTTATCCCATTAGCACCTGGACTTTGAATCTACAAAGAAAATTACTGGCATGCATTGCTCAGAATAACATTTTTAATTGCATAGCGCTTGGAAATATGAGAACTGATTTTAAGCACTTATTTTTAATTGATTTTAATGCCACTTTTGGAAATAAAGTTACTGCATTTTTTGTCATACGAACACTAAATTGGTGTACAAGTACCACAAAATCTCTGAATCTCTCTCCAATGTATTTTCCAACAATTGAATGTGACCATGGTGCTTGGTGCTTGTGCTTAAATGTACAATTTATGTGTAGCATGGTGGCAATTTAGCTTTACGGATATCTCACATCTTGTGCTGAATATGTGGCTTTTAAATCAGGCTGTGGTGAAGTCGTAATAACAATAATAATAATAATTGCATTTCCAGAGCATTTTTCACCCGAGGGTCACAAACACTGCAGAGAGCTTCGGAGAGAACGGCACGACAACAACAAGATAAGAACAGCAAATCAGCAACAATAACGTTATTTTTTTCATTTCTTTTTCACAAATCCGAGCTATGGAGAGAATGGCATGTCAACAACATCTGGACAGTTCAACTGATAGTCAAATGGTAGCAATACATTAATAATATCAGGGCTGATGAAAAAGTCTGTGACTTACCACAGTATGCCCTGAATGACCTCAGTGAAACTATTTTATCGCGCGATTCACTTCAACACTAGTGCTCTTTCACCATCGTGTTCCAAGGCTTTTAATCGTCACCATTAAGAACTCTTCACCCTGCTCCGAAAGCCACTTGTTCACGCCATGTGTCACTTCAGTGTTGTTAGAGAATCGCTGTCTCTGCACGTGATTCTTGACGACGAGTCATGTGAAAGGCACTCAGTCTCAAATCTGCTCGGTAGGATTTGTCAAGATTTTGCTGCAATGTTCTTCGCATTTCACCATCCTTACATTGATTTTGTACGGCAGGGCAATGGGCACCGTTTCACGTGGTCGTCGAGGCAGGTGAGCCTCTCAGGGGCGACAACACCGCTGTTGCGAACGCCTGACGATGCCACGAGCGAATCTTGGAGCAATGTTGGACAATTTGTTTCGTGGGCGGCGCGGTGGCCCAGTGGGTAGCGCTGTCGCCTCACAGCAAGAAGGTCCCGGGTTCGAATCTCTCGGCTCGGGTGCCTTTCTGTGTGGAGTTTGCATGTTCTCTCCCCGTGTCCGCGTGGGTTTTCGCCGGGCACTCCGGTTTCCTCCCACAGTCCAAAAAAACATGCTGCTACATAGGTTAATTGGCTCGCAGGCTAAATTGCCCCGCATTGCCCGGCGATGGACTGGCGTCCCATCGTCGGTATATCCTTGCCTTACGCCCTGTGTCTGCCGGGATAGGCTCCGGCTTCACCGTGACCCTGTATAGGACTAAGCGGTTTCAGATACAATGAGATGAGATGAGAGAATTTGTTTCGTGGTTGGTCTCTCACGGCCGCAATAGCAATGCTGACCGCATTGCATTTTGGGTCAGCGTTCAAAGTGTGTAAAATACTTACATAAATTGTACTGTTGTTTTTTTACTCTGGAATGTGTTAATATGGAAGGATTTTCTGTAATTTTAACCTTCATAATTTGTGTTCTTTTTAACTTTTGAACCATCGCGTAACTTTTGAAATAGTGTCATTGGAAATGTTTCTGTCAGAATGATGGATGACGTATTTTTATGGGAAAAACTTTAGCCACGTCGAATGCAAAGTTATTGTTGTCATTTAATCAAGGTGATTCGTGGAACACATAAATGCCAAGACACACTTTTGCTTCCATGAACATTAGTTAAGATTTCGCTTCCTGATCGTATATTTTAATGAATTCGTTTTCACCAAGCATGAGTATAATCAGAGCAGGTCTGCAGTGTTGCGCGTCTGCAGTTCTTGACGCTGCTGCGGGAATGTCGATTTATGCTCGCTCTTGCCCACTGCACATATTTCCAGTGCTCATTTGAGCAGCGCGATACCGAACAAATCCGTTTCTGCCACAGGCAAGCCTGTCCACTGGCAAAGAGAAAGCATATTGCGTTATCCGAGCTCTCTGCTGGCAAGAGGTTGATGATAAAGCCCACTGTCATCTTTAGCGAACTTCTCATCACCGCTATACTTTACCCAGTGTCCCGTTCAGTGAAACGCTCTTATCCACCCTGCAGGGAGCCATCTTTTCCCGCGGGCAGCAACAAGCAATCGTTTCACCGTATTTCTGCCCACTGTTTTTTGTACACCCTCCCAGATAGGTATCACAGAATAAAGTGCAAAGAGAAATTTGGGAATTTTTTTTTTGCAAGCCGTTGATTGGGCTAAGACCAACAAATTGCTTTATGTGAGTGTCATGGATTCAGGCAATTTTGTTTCATGCGCACACCCGTGGGTTTACACACAAAAGTCACAGACGTTCCACGGAAAGGACTGAACAATTGCATAAATTGACTGAGCGAAGCATAGCGCATAACTCCAAGTACCCGCTTGGAGTGACAAAAAAGACTTCTTAAGACACGTTGCGCGGAGGAAGATGTTGCGTCTCAAGTCGAGAAGATATCCAATTTTGCGGAGGCTCAATGTCCCGCTCCTTAAAAGGACCTGCATTCCTTCCTCGGAATGTTTAGATTCTATGTAAAATGAATTCCGGGGTCTGCACACATTGCAAAGGACCTTGGACGGACATGGCAAGTGAACATTGCCTTAATGTGCTGCAGTGGATAGAGGGTGCGAACCGGGATTTTCAAACGTCAAAGATTGCACTGATGACTGACCTCGCACTAAAACTCCCCGACGAAACAAAACCATTTATTGTGAGGTCAAATGTGAGGCAGCGGCTGTGCTTCTACAACAACATGAAGGAGAAGTTTACCCAGTCGTGTGCATCAGTCGGAAACTGCTTCCCCGAGAAACCACCATTGAGCGAGAATATCTAGGACCGGTGTGGGTCATTTAAAAATTAAGTTTGGTTCAGTATCAGTACCCGCTTAATCCAGTACAAGGT
>JAZEWT010000014.1:21632761-21667193 GCA_036362905.1 Mordacia mordax | reverse complement strand
GGGGGGGGGGGGGGGTAGGGAGAGCGAGAAGGGAGAGCGAGAAGGGAGAACTGGGGGACAATCGGGGTAGCGTTAGGGGTTCTTGTGGCTGGAGCGGTGCAGCAGGAGCTCTGAGTACGTGGGACCCCTGAGTAGTGTCTGTGATCAGCTACACAAGCAAACGAGTTGAGGGTGACCACTGCTTCGGTTGGGGGCATTCTTTATGCTCATGCGAGCAGAAATGTTGTTATTATGGAAATGAAGTTCTTGTGCATGGCCTTTCATCAACGTGATGATGCATTGCGCTACATTGTGTGGTACTCTTTACGAAGTATGAATGCATTGGACTATTGCGTGTGCAATATATCTCTATAAAACGTAAGTGTTATATATAATTCGTGCAATGTCGAAAGTATTCTACAAGAGAGACTGATTCAGAGGTGCAAGGAAACCGCAGAAAGGCAGAAGCAAGGCAGGAAGTGACGACTAATATCATCTGCTCTCTCTTTAGAGATAGTGCTACCTCCTCACACGTCAAGAACCGCTCGTCAAGTGGCTGAAAACATCCGCGCACCTCCAGGTTTTGTCATTTGTACAGCAGTGTGAGGAGCGATGCTATTTGTGTGGACATTAAAACGGCCGTTCCGCTCGCTATGAAACATTCGTGAAAGGGTCTCCGATACTCGTGAGACTTTCCTGGTTAGAATGAGATTTATTATTATTATTATTGCGAACAGAGTCTGATGGGTGCACGGGTGATCATTGTCTCTCATCTCATCTTATTATCTGAAACCGCTTAGTCCTATACAGGGTCGCGGTGAGCTGGAGCCTATCCCGGCAGACACAGGGCGCAAGGCAAGGATATACCGACGATGGGACGCCAGTCCATCGCCGGGCACTGCGGGGCAATTTAGCCTGCGAGCCAATTAATCTATGCAGCAGCATGCTTTTTGGACTGTGGGAGGAAACCGGAGTGCCCGGCGAAAACCCACGCGGACACGGGGAGAGCATGCAAACTCCACACAGAAAGGCACCCGAGCCGAGAGATTCGAACCCGGGACCTTCTTGCTGTGAGGCGACAGCGCTAACCACTGGGCCACCGTGCCGCCCATGGTGACCGTTGTTGACTTGCCAAAGACTACCAACTGTTGTACATCTGCTGCAGGCACAATGAGCTCAATTCACCCATTTAAATTGAAATCGCAAAAAAAAGTATATTTTCACGTTATTAAATAATGAATAATAAATGAAAAAAAATTATGAAGCTAATTTTCACACGTTTTGTTTTCGGTTAAATATTTAATTACGTTATAAATTACACAAATTTGTGCCATTGGCTCCATCCGTACACTTTTAATGAACCGTTGCGAAATAAGCACATGACAATAACCAATTATTCTAAAACATCGTTGTTGTTGTATTTAGTTTTCAATGCTGATAACTTTTTGCGTACTTCTCCGTCATAATTTATCGTCACACGTTTCAGTTAAAGTATCTAGTTTACGTTTCACAGAGTGCCAAGATTAATTGTGTAATTTAGATGCCTTCTACTATTTAATGAGCCTCATGAATTAAAAATCACTTCACCTTTATGAATGACACTGCGCGATGAACAGGGGTTACGCACACAAATTGGGCTCCCACTCGATTTTCGTCAAGTTAATGTGGGAAAGTCAATACCTCAAAGTCATTATTCGAAAGATGTATGCTTTTATTGCATCTCGTTTGTACACAAATTACTGAAAATGAAATTCTTTGACACTCGTTTAGGTTTGTATACGTATTAACCCCGAAATGTTGACAATTGTTTTTAAAGTAATGATGTAAGTTTTCACGGCTCGATGCATGATGATTGCTTCGAGAAGCTGCTCTCTCGGGACAGCCGCGTCGATCGCTCCCTCTCTCTCTCCTCGCGACGTTTCGCCCTCACGTTAGAGGCATCCTCAGGCACCTGAGAGGAAGGGATCGACGCGGCTGCCCCGAGGGGGCAGCTTTTCGAAACAATCATCAATTGTTTTTAACGTTTGTGCCTCATCTAATCAGGTTTGAGGCTGGATAATGCTTGGAGTCACAGTCACAATGCATAAAATACTGCTAATAATAATTGCAGTTATAGAGCTCAAATATCACTTTCTCTTGGTCCGTGGTCTCCAATCTTTTTAAAACACACAATCGCTTTTAGGATCTAAATCCAACACAATGTCTACCCTTAAAACTCCACTTTACTAACACCCTAAAACATATGCGCTATGCAAAACAATCACCTATTGTGAGGCTTATCCGCTGACTTTTGGTGCTTTAAAAAAGCATCAACTCTCCAGTACTTTGAGTTTGTGAATATTGGCCACCACAGTTTTAAATATAACCACCGTATGAATATTCGCTTTATCCACTCCATGTAACGATGTAGGTTTTCACGGCTCGATGCATGACGATTGCTTCCAAAAGCTGTTCTCTCGGGACAGCCGCGTCGATCGCTCCCCCTCTCTCCACCTCGCGACGTTTCGCCTCCTCACACGTTCGAGGCAGCCTCAGACGCGGCTGCTGTCCCGAGAGAGCAGCTTTGCGAAGCAATCATAACTCTATATGTTATTTTTTTAAATCTTAAGATCAGCTGTTCACGATTCTGGGATCGATCTGTCGGATCGCGATCGACTGGTCGGAGACCTCTCTTGTAGGCTACTCTTAATCTCGATCATCAGCATGTGATGGCGCAGCAAAACGAATTATCGTACGGCACTCTGCACCAGCGTCTGTTCACCGCTCCTTCAGCATCCCAGACCCAAGACCTGCATCGGGTAGCTCTCATCCAGCAGCGGATTGACAAACGGAGCTGCGTTTTACCTGCGTAATAGAGCCGAGGAACAAGCGATGGTAATTTGTATTTGCGTCATTGGCGGTGGCTGCGATGATCACTCGACTGCTGAAACACACGGTCAATATTTCCTAACGCAAGCACAGGGGAAAAAAAAAAACAACTCAAAGTCCACGTTTCCATCACTTAAATTAACTTCTGTGTCCCATTAGTGTTGGTGCCAATGGCACTTGTATTGATTCATCATCGCTCGCTCGGGCAGTACACAATGCCTTAGACTATATAAATATATATTTCTTTGCAAGCGCCGGATAAATTGCCAGTCTGCGGCGCAGCAAGGTGCCAATCAAGGTCCCTAAAAGAGCGCTCTCCAGTTGCCGGTGCGGGATAGAAAATGCCAAGCCCGATTAGACGCACGGGATGGGAGAACAATCCGAGAGGCTGGTGCTTTCCCTGTCTTGCCGGGCTGACATTGAGTAATGGAGGCTGCACACTGTGCCATTTATCTCAGGAGGTGTCTCGGCTGCTTGTCACGGGGACAGACCAAGGACACTAGGGAAATGTGTGGGAGGTTGGGAGGGGTGCCGAGGGCAGGACGAGGCGAGGGAGGATAGAGGGGGCCAGGCCCACGACGAGGCAGGAGGGCAGGCTGTGGGAGGTATGGGGGGCATGAGCATAGCCCAGTGACGAGAGCGTCTTCCTACCGTGAACGCGGGCTGCGTGAACGTTGCATTGCGGAACATGTAAACAAATGTAATAATAATAATAATAGCATTTATAGAGCGCGTTTCACCCGCGGGTCACAAAGCGCTTCACAGAGCTGCATAGTGTGTGCTCCCGTCCCGCAGTGTAGGGACTCTGGTTAGCGCCCTCGATTCACATTCCAGAAGGTTTGCAGAGTCAAACCTTTAACAGGGGTCAACTTTCCATCGGTCATAATACCTCTGAGTTGGGTAACATGAGCACTGATGTGTGGTGAGACGTACAGTCGAGCTGTGCGATCCCTGCAGAAATCGCATCCGATTCCTATGATTGCATCCGATTACCTGTGGTTCTGATTGCACCCTGTATTATACCGGCAAGAGCTGTCACCCCCGAATAGGCGATTGCCCCCTATTGTATGGATGATTATACTGATGCAGCAAGCGATGGCCGTGATAACGTTTTCACTAATAATGTTATGCGTTGGGCGACACTTAACAACATAGTTCTGCTCTCTGCGGTGTTGCTGAAGGTAGAATTGTAACATTGCGTTTGTGATCAAGAATTGTAGGTTTTGCTGTGAGTGAGTGCACGTGAGGGAGGATGGAAGGGGCTCATGTTTCCCAGACACGGACTGGAGTGGCACCCACGGGCTCAGTCATCCCACAAAACCTTGGATGTGGAAGGATAGATACCGTGCGACACTGAGAGTAGACCTTGGAAGTCAGGTGTTGGCCATGCAACGAGATCGAGGGATTGTGAGCAGAAGCTAAAGGACAATGATGATTGCTTCGAAAAGCTGCTCTCTCGAGACAGCCGCGTCGATCGCTCCCTCTCTCCTCTCCTCGCGACGTTTCTCCTATATCTGAATCTGAATCAGATGTAGACCCCACACAACAAAAGATGACTCGACACATACATAGTACCCACATATCTAAAGGAGCAACAGGCACTACGCACACATACTGAGCCTGGGGATGCCTCTAACGTGTGAGGCGAAACGTCGCGAGGTGGAGAGAGGCAGAGCGATCGACGCGGCTGTCCCGAGAGAGAAGGTTTTCAAAGCAATCATCATGCATCGAGCCGTGAAAACCTACATCATTGTAAAGGACAATGTCAGGGTGCAGTAGCTTCAGTGGCTCTGAAGACTTCTTGAGTCGCATTCTTACCCGGCTTAACGACACGCGCCGTGGAATGTCATTATCGTAAATAATCCGCCACCTTAAGAAATTAGTTGGCAAGGTGCAGGAGGCAGGACCGGCCGCAATAAGTGCCAGGTTCCTAAGGAGCGTGGAGGGTCTTGACAGGACAGTGTTTACAGATATGTGTATTGACCTCGGCTGACACAAATACCCACCCCAATAGATTTCATTTGACGGCGTTTTTCACCGTGATAGTGTATGTCACGTAGGGCCTCTTAAAATATGTTTCGCTGGCATTTTCACAAATAATGCCACCAAATAAAATGCCAATACTTCACCGATACAAACGATGCATTTGTAGGAATACTGGTGGCGTATTCTCACTTCGAGTGTGCAGCCTGCTTCGACCGCTGTTCATCCTGCAGTGTTAGAATAACCGCTACATCTCCATGGCTTTCAAAGTGATATCGCAGTGAGCAAGACCAAAGATGAATGTGCAGCCATGCTCACTCCACTGCTAGGAGAATAACCTGAACTGGAGGGAAGCTGCAGAGAGCCCCTCTGGAGGGTATGTGGCCTATTCTTTCGTTTTGTCAAGACATCTTGTCGGAGGTGGTACTACCCACACTTTACCCCACCACTCGCGATCGACTAACTGTGATTTATTCCTTTATACTGCTGGCGAGATGGAGGGAGGTAGATTAACAATTATTGCCCCTGGTTTCGTTGAGTAAGTAACTGTTTTGCCTTGACTTGAAACTAACTGTAAAAGCCTCAAATAATTCCACAATCCTTTTCATTAGTACTTACTTTGTGAGAGTGCATGTTGGACTTTCATCTCTTTGGCAGTGCAGCGAATTACTAACATGAATATTGCCAGTGGCGACCGGTGGTCTCCTAGACCATATCTGTCATCTCATCTCATCTCATTATCTGAAACCGCTTAATCCTATATAGGGTCACGGTGAGCCGGAGCCTATCCCGGAAACACAGGGCGTAAGGCAGGAATACACCCGACGACGGGACGCCAGTCCATCGCCGGGCATTGCGGGACAATTTTTAGTCTGCGAGCCAATCAACCTATCCAGGAGCATGCTTTTGGACTGTGGGAGGAAACCGGAGTACCCGGCGAAAACCCACGCGGACACGGGGAGAGCATGCAAACTCCACACAGAAAGGCACCCGAGCCGAGAGATTCAAACCCGGGACCTTCTTGCTGTGAGGCGTCAGCGCTAACCACTGGGCCACCGCGCCGCCCGACCAGATCTGTGCCAACTGCTAAACGGCGATGTGTGACATCTTTGAAGCTGGTTGCGGCATCACAGAGGCTGTCAACCAATGAGAGGCCGGGAAATTATGGGTGCCCTGACGCATGCCTAGTCCTAGTATATATATATTTGGGCGTATTTGGCTCTTCCGCATGGCCACGTGTGTGGATCGAGTCACAGTGTCATTCTGCCATGAAAGCAGCACATAACAGTACGCTCTTGTGAAACGTGTCACGCCGATTTTACACATCTGAACCGTCCGCTGCGTATCAGAAGGCAAATTTGCCCAATTCCCCGCAGAAATTTACAAGAGATTGAATATTAATAATATTTGCACTTCTCGAGCGCTATTCACCCGAGGGTCACAATGCGCTGCACAGAGCTGTGGAGAGAACAGTACGTCAACAACAGCGGCACCAGAATGGAAAATCAACAGCAACAACATGTTTTTGGATTTTCTTAAATATACACAGCGTTGCAGAACATCAAGCAAAATATGATCAGATCTTCAACTACAATCTTAAAATGCAACATTATCAGTGAATATAATGTATTGGGAATGGTTTAATTCAACATTTATCATGTAATAATAATAGTAGTAGCACTTCTAGAGCGCTCATCACCCAAGGACCACAAAGCGCTGCACAGAGCCACCGAGAGAACGGCAAATCCACACAACGTTTATTTGGAGTTTTTTTTTTTTAAATACAAATCCGGGCTGCGGAGAAAACGGCTCGTGAACAACACCGGGACAGCCCAACGGACAGACGAAAAGCAGCAACAAACTATAGAATGACAAACAAAATAAGCGATGAAAAATAATATTATAATAATAATTCTGCTGCGAACATGGACGGAATAATTGTTCTCCGAGCAGGTGCAGATGACACATGGGTTGGCAAGCGACAGGTGCGGTATCTGTGAGAAGAAGCAGCACTGGGGCGGGTACAATGTTAAAGGGGCATGCCTGCAATCGCTTGCTCGCACCGCTGCAGGTGCAGGGGTCTCCACTAAAAGCAAATCGAGAGAGTCCATTGATGGAGGGCAACAACAACAACAGCAGCCGCCATTCGCCACTAATTGGCGGCGACGTCACCAGGCCATATGCACTTTGATGCCACGTGAAGCATTGAAAGCCGCATGACAGGAGGTCATGGGACACAGGTGCCACGGGCTGCCTGGCTGAGATGGAAAGCACAAAGATAAATATCCCCTGTATAGCTCGAACAGACTGCAGGGTAAAGTGCCGCAAGCAGGCAACAATGCAGGCCGACACAGCACCACGCCCGGTGGCTTTTGTCTCCCGAGTGGCAATGTTAACACACAGCACTAGTTACTCATTTCAGGTTGAGTCAACCTAGGGGAGGCCCACGATCGGTTCATAAAATCGTAACTGGTGTTGGCTGTGAGTGGGATTTGCAGTCGGATGGCCAAGTTTGTAGCAGAGCGTGATAACCGCTGAGCTATCGCTGCCCCTAAAGAAGCCACTCACACACACACACACACGTGCAAATTGTGTAAATCTGATTAATTATTATCATGCACCCATGCACACATATTTAATTTCAGGACATGACCAAGCATAGATTTTTGTATCACACGCCCGGTCTCAGATTGCAATTATTTCTAAGTTTTCACCGCGCACAGATCACATACGTCTGCAGGATCACTCCGGTGTAAGCCTCACAATTCACGAGCACTAAGCGCCCCGTGGAGAACCCACAACATATTTACCAGCGTGACTCACACACCAGTCGTCTCATTTGAGATGTCGCCAACACGAGGACATGCACTCGCTAGCATCTTTTCTTCTGCATCTGAACAGTGAAAATGGGAAAATGCAAATACGTTGGAAGCTTAACTTCATAATTGGCTATTTTTGTGTGTGTGTTAATGAAAGTCTTCTCAAAGAACTTCAGTAAAACCGACTTGCAGACACTGATAAAGTATGGGCTGCTGTTATTCTAATAGCTGTCGTTAGCGTTGGATTCTTTGTTTGCACCGTGGTTTAAAAAAAATAAGCATTTGTTAAACAGCGCTTGTGAGCACCACTAATAACTTGATAGCTATGTTTAATGATGATTGCTTCGAAAAGCTGCTCTTTCGTAACAGCCGCGTCGATCGCTCTCTCTCTCTCCATCGCGGTGTTTCATCTCAAACGTTCGAGGCATCCTCAGGCGCTGTGTGTGTGTGTGTGTCCTGTGCGTCACTCATATTTCTATGTTGGTAGTATGTTTCTACTAAGTCTCTTCTACAGCGTCACTTTCCTCCAGGAACACTAGAAGGAGGCGTCCATTTGAAAGGGTTCCATTCTCTTGCTCGCACACGGGAATCGCATTAACTTAATCCACTTCCGTCTCTAACGTGTGAGGCGAAACGTCGCGAGGTGGAGAGAGGGAGCGATCGACGCGGCTGTCCCGATAGAGCAGCTTTTCGAAGCAATCATCATGCATCGAGCCGTGAAAACCTACATCAGTACAGCTACATTTAGTGGCAGAAACATTTAATGTCAGAGCACATCGTAATGAGATGAGATGAGATCAGTTTCACTAAAATGAAGTCATTCCCTCCTGGAGATCGCTGAAGGAAAGTGACCTCATTCGTTCTCTGTAGCATTTATTGACCCCATTGTTTTGCCGTGGAGCTCTATCGGACTCCGCAATCGCTGGTCATAGTCTCAGAGCTACTGAAAGCCATTCGCTCGCAGTGAGACTCCTCCAGCCTCCGCAACGCACCTGCACGCCGTGCGTCTGGAAGTTGGGATTTGTCCCGCGGAGCTCCTTACACGTTGCACGTTTCCATCAAATTAAGCATCCACGCATCAGCTCGGTGTCCCCTGTACGTTTGCGCGGACCGAGTGCCAACTTTTCGTGATACATTTCTTTCCTTTGTCTTGTTTCGCCGTACCCCAGGTGTGCGCGCCGCACGTCTCACAGGGATGGGAAATTGCCAGAAATAAAAAAGAAAGCAGAGACAAAACAAGGACCGTCGGCGCATAATGTGCCGTGATTGATGCAGTCGTTGTTGGAGGGTGGCTCATTACTCACCGCTATTTATGAATTCCTCTCGCAGGTCGGGTGGAACTGCCAGCCCACACGCGCCGTCATCTTCGAGGACTGCGCGGTGCCCGTGGCGAACCGCGTCGGCGGCGAGGGCCAGGGCTTCGGCATCGCCATGAAGGGCCTCAACGGCGGCCGCATCAACATCGGTGAGTGGCGCGAACGCGAGCTGGGCCCAGGTGACCCCGGGTTCCGATCGCGGTGGTCGCCGCCGAGGATTGAGCCGGTTTGCCCCGGTGCGTCGCTCGCCCGCACATGCCGGCGTGCGATGGAGAGCGCAGCGGGCGAGTTTCGTCATCTCCCGCCTCGCTGTGGTGGGAATCGCGCGCCCGTGTGCCGGGGAGTCAGCGGTCGTGAACGGTGAGAATCAAGAAAGGAAATTCTTACCCGAGGGCGCTCGACTGGAGAGATGGAACCATGAAGTCTGATCATACGTGGGTGCCAGGTGGATGCTTATGTCGCAGAACCATATGAGATGATGAGGGTATGGGGAAGCCATCATCCAGCAATAGATTAATCATGATTGATGATGATGGCGGGAGCCAGTCGCTATCAGATGGCTCTTGACTTCACGTAAAATTGTATTGCATTTAACTGAGGGGGACGGTGATTTTAGTCGACCCATGCAAAAGCAGAATTTGAACTCAGGAAACGTCTGATTGGGAGCCAATCACTCGAACCACAGCATCACCCTTCTGGATTATTTGTCACACACCAATGTCCTGTGACAGTGTGTGCCTGTACATGTTGGTTGGCATGTGTGAATCATTTCCCTGCTGGTAACACCATCATTCATCGTCTGACGCACAGTCTGGAGGATGTATATTTGAATCCGTGTGAGTGTTTCGATGGTTGGCCTGACCTCGGCCATAGAAATGTAGAATTTCCGTCACTGGCGACACACCGGTGAGATGAGCACGCTCCGTACCACGCTCATTTAAGCTCTGAGCCTCTCTGACATTGGCTTGATTGATTATTACATTAATGAGATTATTGCGTGCTTGTTTAAATAATGAAGTGTGTTTATTGAAACACATTGATTTTATTGATTGATGAATCCTGCGTAACCAAACGCTTCAGAGCATTGGGATTCCAGACATCTGCACTTGCAGCGCGAGCCCTGTTTCCCCAACGGATTGCAGACGTTTGAAATGCGGCGCGCTTTGTGCATTAGCAGGAGCTGTTATTCGGTGATTTTGTGACACCGATTGTTGGCATGTTGCAAAAGAGGATGGTGTGACGGTGGGCACAGTGGGCGTCCTTGGCTCTTCGCTTCCATCTCGGGAGCAGAAGTTGAGACGGTTGGCGCAAGCTTCTTGAACTCCCGTGCCTATGTCCACCACGAGTCGGTGGCGAGCGGTGGCGCAAAGTGCGCGTACACCCACCTATTCCTGGACCGGGGAGATCAGGCCAAGCACCCTGTAGGCCTCCGTCTCGCGCAGGGCTTCTCAACCTTGAACACTTCAAGGCCCAAATTTGGCGTGATTTCTAAGGACCACTAGGTGGCGCTCGTAGTCCCACTCATGGTTCACGACCCACTGCTTGAGAAAGGCTGGTCCAGTGGCATGAGCAGCCAATAGCCGAGCCCCACCTTGTACTGCACGTCTGTTAGCCCTTAAGTTAGAGAGTATACAACGTTAATTGGTCGCGAATGGAGGCGCGATTGTAAGATTGCCGCGTGTGGCTCTGATTGAGGAACCCTTTGCTTAGTTACGGGCCAAAGCTGGGCAGTGGCTTAACAAGTTTCACATCCGTGCAGCTGTCATCCCAATTTCCACCCAAGAGGCCACCTTGGGAGCAACGCTGTGCACATTTGTCTGGAGTGGGGTCGTCATCACTGTGAAAAAGGCCTGCGTGTGCACATTGTTCCGTGACTCATGAGCACACGAGCGTGAATAATAGCTTGCACAGCCATGATCCGTTATTGTAAGTGGATTTGTTTGTGTTCGCTCGCCTCCCTTCATCATCGCTAATATCCTGGCGCTTTCCTTAAATGTCGAGATCTTTTCTTGTTCAAAAACGAGTTTCCGAAATGTCTCCTTGGCGTTACCTTAACATTGGTTAACATTGGTATGACTCAAAATAATTGCGTTTCCACCGATCGGTCTAAATGGACCAGGGAATCCGCCGTGTAAATGTACAGCTTGCAGCCACCAGCTTGTTGAGTTGAGCATTGCGACACATTATTAGAGACATTTGTTAGAGTCTCATTTTAAGCAGCTCTGGGGAGGCACATGCCAGTCATATACCAATTGCCACAGTATGCAAATACACATTGGTGGAAAGCCTGTATTGTGTAAACGATATTTGTTTATGATATGTTTATAATTTAGCAGGATATAATACACCTTAATGAAGTTGTGCATGAAAGAACGGCCTTTATGTATTTTAGTCGTAATATATAAATGAACTCATTGCCGGTTGCTAATCCGGCCATTAAGCAACTACCGTGTTTCACAATTGTCTGTTCTCTTAAGCGGGTGTCGCGGGATCCCTAAAGTTTTGCAGCGTCGACGGAACGTTCGCTCAATTCACCGTTCGAGAGATGGCGCTTTGCTGGGAGACCACGGCGGTGCCGGCGCCCGCAGTTCGGTGTTAAACCGGCGGCTCGCACACGGCCAAGCCTCCACGGAGGCGACACAATGATTCATTAGTCCAATGTGTGCCGCATTCCCTCCCTATGACTGCACCACAGAAAACAGCCACTCCTTGTGGCATCGATGAATATCATTAATAATTCAGCATCAATGTAAAATTGAAGCTCACCGTCACCACCGTCCCGCTAATTCCCATTGCAGCGATTCACTTGGATTTTTACGCGCATTGATTCGTATTCATGTATCTATGGATACGTACGATAAGTGCAAAATGATGGTCTGTCTACATGGAGGAGAGCCTCGCTGGAGTCTCAAGGCCTCCTTTCACGAGGTTTTGCTTTGTGTTGTTTGGCAAAAGCCATCAGTGAGTTTTCCATGTGGACGGAAACCAGAATAATCATAATCATCATCATCACTACCTGCTGAATCCTCTACTGGGTCGTGGGGGGCTGGAACCTATCCCGATAGATGCAGGATGCAAAGCAGGGCTCTGCTCAGCAAGGGACGCCTGTCCGTCACGGCGCTGAGGCCAATTTTGTCAGCAGGCCAATTTTGTCAGCAGGCCAATTAATGTAGGCAGCAGCGGTGTCTCTTTGCACTGTGGGATAAAACCGGAGTACCTGGAGAAAGCCCACGTGGACAAGTGAAGACAATTCTAATTCCACGCAGAATGGCATCAGAGCTTGAGGTTCAACTGTGAACCTTCTTGCTGTGAGGCAGCAGCACGACTCTGTACATACCCGTGCAACCTGGAAACCAGGATTCCTGGCTTACCGTCTGCGTTTTCGTGGCATAACGCCGAAGCATCTGCACAGATGGAGTGAAGAATCAATTTGCTGTACTGCCATCTTCTGCCCTGTGCTATGCTGTCACTGCCTCAGCTTGGTATTGTAAATTCCACATCGAATAGCAAATTCCAGTCGGGCTCGAGGACAAGCACGGGTTAAAGAGTTGTAAACCTGTCCATCAACTGGCTGTGAGCGTATGGGGGCTGCTGTTAATGCAGTCGGAGGCCCCAATATGTGGGTAACATGAAAAGGTCTCTTCATAGGGGCGCTACATCTTCTGTTGAGTACAGGGGCTGCGGTGGGCCCCTGCTTTGTCTCATAGAGCCCGTGTTATTTATTATGCGGTGTGCAGGCGAGCTGATCACCGCATGCTCAGTGACCAGAATATTGATGCGGAGAGCTTGGTGTTCTACGAGGAAAGGACATTGCAGTTCAGAGGCCTTGCCTGCCCACAAGCAATCTGCCCTTACCTCCGAATAGCCCAGATTACAGGCTAGTAAAAGAAATCCCGTGTCAGGTGCTGTTCAGGCCAAATCGTTCCTATTTGTTACACGTGGACAGTTGAGGTTTTGTTGATTCTAAATATAGTATTTGCAGAATTTTTGTTTGAAAGGATGCCATCTCGAGGTTTGCAGACAGCAATGCGTACGTGGCAACAAAGAGCATTCACGGTACTGTATGGCAGTGGTTTTCAAACTTTTTTCTTTGCGACCCAGTGGAAAATAAATGTTGCTACTTGCGACCCAACACAGGCTTTTGATTGGGGCTTTCATTACCGTAAATCATAACACATTCCGTTTTGAAACCGCAGGGCGACCCACGGCCAGGTGCTCAGTGACCCCCGGAACTGCATCTCACGACCCGTACTTTGAAAAGCACTGCTCGTGGGCTTCCCACGATGCTTTTCAACTTGTTGATAATTTGCATTGGGCATCGTTGAGGTCGCAGCGTGGCTCAGTGGTTTCAGAGCGTGGATTTCCTCCGGGTTCTCCAGGTTAAAATAGCACTCGTTAATTGGTCATACGTAACATGTTGGCGCTGGCTAAGTGCGTGGCCGCCTCTCTGCACTTTCCCCGTGCATCTGACTCGTTTTCGAACACCTTCAACGCCGAATAAATGTGCGCGGCTCATTATAAATCGGATTTATTATAGGGATTGCTCTTCATGGCCGTTCTTTTGGGATAGCCGTGTCGAGCGTTCCCCCCCCCGTCGCCTCGCTGTCTCTTTCCCACGGTGGAGGCATTTCGGCCGACAGGTGTTGCGTCAAGCACCTGCAGCAGCGCGTGGGACCGCGCGCGCTCTCTCTCTCTGTTCTTCTCTCCGCGCACTGTGGACGTGTGACAGCACAGCGGATCAACTGCTCCGTTCACAAACCTCTGGTGATGCCTACACGTGGCAGGGGAACCATCGCGAAGTAAAGAGAAGGCGCACTTGACACGGCTGAGCAGAGCAGTTATCGTGCATCTCGGCGTGAAAAACCGACATCAGTGTGTTTATTATTATTAGCCATGGCCAATCCACTGCTGGATGAAGGCCTCCCCAAGCCACCGCGACCTGTCACAGCAGCCGTCCTGGCAGCGCATCCTTCAGTACGCCGACGAGGCGCCCGTGAGTGACGCGGCCGTTCAGATCGGCCTCCGTATTCGTGTTGTCAGGGCATTTAACTTTCGAAGTGTGGCTTATCGCCGGGGAACAGCCGCCGTGTGCCAGCAAGGCCATAAACTCCATCATTGTTGGAAGGTCTCCACGCTCTGCAAAGGGAGAAAAATGAAAAGAGCACGCAAGATTGAGCACCCGCTTGAAACTGCGATTAAAAAATATATACACGCATACGGAATTGCACACATTAACGATATTTGTGTGGACTTGGATTGAGGACTTGACAGCAGATAGGCATTGTGGAAATATGTTAGAAAGACAGTTCATTTACAGCACCAGTCAACTGCAGATGCCTTGAGTGGCATTTTGTGTGAACATGTCCCTCCTCTTGGAATATGTCCGTGAACCGGACAAAGCACACACCTGGATATTGAGTTGCAATAGAATCGACGGTACGGTGGCACAATGGGTAGCGCTGCCGCCTCACAGAGGGAATGCCCCTGGTTTGATACCCATTTCCGCTGGACAACTGTTACAAAGAGAGATGTATAGCTGAGCGGCTCCTCGCAGCTTCAATTAAAAAAAACGGACTGACTGAGCGGCTTCGGTCTTTTGCCCGGTCAGCACAGCACACGGATCCTAACGCTACCCCGGTGAAGAGCCACGGTCAGATGGAACTGGGGAAGACGCGGGTGTCTGACCAGTAGTTTTAAAGACAGGCTGGCATCTGAACAAAGTCTGATGCCAGGAACGAGGTCAGCGAGTTCAGGAAATACGGGACACGTGGTGAGATGAGGCGAGTGACGGGAGCAGGTTGACAAGCGGGTGGAATAATGAGGTTAACAGTGACCGTAGTTTTCTTGGGACGAGAGACGAAGATAACGGAGTGTAACGCAGTTACCCCCCCCCCCCCGGGTCACCGGTCTTTATTAAACAAGCTGAGTGGGCGGCCGGCATTCACCTGGATTCCTATTGCAGGGCTGCAATCGGTGAAAGTGCTGTGCATTGTTCTGTTGCGGTGGATAAGCAAGCTGCTGTACATTGTGATTTATCCACTCTCACGTCGATCCCAATGCTGCAGCCTGACTGCTCTATGTAAGTAACCCGACGACTCACTTACCCACTCACATAAACCATTCACAGTTAATCCCCTTTCTCCACTGCTGCAGGGCTAATTAACGGCACGTGTTGTTCATCAGCGCTTTATACTGAGTGGGTCAGCCGAGTTGTACTTTGCATTTATGGATCCCCAGAATTTTAGTATACATTTTATTGCACATTAGGAAATGGTTTGCGAGTATATAGTATTTAATTATAATTAAAATATATATATGTGTTTCATTCTGGTTACGTCCTCAGGCCCCAAATAAATTAATTTTTACTCTTATAAGTTTTAGTCGACGATGCCTGCACACGTGGGAGGCGAAACGTCGCGAAGGAGAGAGAGGGAACACTCGACACGACTATCCTGAAAGTGCAGCTGTGGAGAGCAATTATAACCCATGGATCTCTGAAAACCTACACGAGTACACAGACACTCCTGTTGTGTGCGCTGGCATGGCAGCGCCTGTCTGCACGTGTTCCCACCTCCATTCTATGTGGTCCCGCAGCCACGTTTCGCCGTTCTCGTTCTTGGCTGCTGCTCTATCACCGGTGTAACGCATTGGCCGCAGACCCACCTGTCTTGCAGAAGACTATCTATTTACGACGATATAGTGATGCTGACATCTGGAATTGTACTTGTCTTCTTACGCACGTGTTTCTCAATCATATCGCTGCTGGTCATTCTGTACAACGAAATGGCATTTTCTTTGAAAACGAAAAGTCCTTCAATCATTCGATTCAGTCATCCGTGACATATGGATTGGAAGCGCGCTCATGAACTAACAAAGAGATTGTTACCATAGTGGAAAGCGTTTGTTGTGTGCGTTGTTCTGTAAGTGTGTCTGTGGTAGACTTGTGTGATGTATTGGCTGCTTACCTTCCCGCATAACTGTAGAGAACTGAGAACCCGAGTTCGATTCTAAGACGTTCACTGATATCAGTGTCAAGCAGCTTGAAACCGTATGTGAGACTGACTCGGCGCTGATTGAATACCTGGCGTGTCCTGTAAACCAGAGATCAACCGAGATCTCCATGTTTCCCCATTTCGGCTTTGGCAGGTAAGGACGCCAATATGGCGGATGAGTTTATGGCCATTCCTGATAGATCTCTCTATTGTCAATGAGAGAGATCACAAACTATCCGCATGTTCGATATTCTAAACGCTAACGTTACATCTCTCATATTACGGGTGTCGTAATAATGGCTCAAAACAGTAAATAAATGTCCGTAATGAATACCATTCAGTTTCGAAGGCATTCACTTGAAGAGCGATTGCCTCAGAGGCTTGAGGAAATTGCGGAGAGGCAGAGTGGAGGGATGGCAGCCACGTTGATGGCCGGCGCCAACATTTTCCAGACACTACGGCCTGTATATTGTGATGTTATCAGACAATTAATTCACGAGTGTTTTTTTTTTGTTGCGGGAGGAAACCGGAGAATCCGGAAGAAACCCACACTAAACAGGGGGAGAGAACCCAGCAACTCCACAAAGATAGGCACCTGAGGCAGGAATCACACCACCTCGAGCAGCACTTTTTGTGAGGCTCAGATAATAATGATAATAATAGTTGCACTTCTCGAGCGCTTTTCACCCGAGGGACACCAAGCGCTGCACGTAGCTGTGGCGAGAACGGCACGTAAGCAACAGCAACGACATATGAATGGCATAAAAACAATAACATTTTATTTTTAATGTTTAACCGCCATGCCACCCTGCCTCTTATAGAGATGCCCTGTAGATGTGAAGTCACCATGGAAAGAGATGTTCTATTAATCTGATACACGACTCTGAGCCTTTGTTTACATGGTTTGGTCGGATGACCTTGCTCGAATTCCATAACGGTGAGAGTGTAAGCAATTATAATGTTCATATTTGTGACGTTTTTGCAGTTGTTTACAAGTAAACAACCTAATTTTGTAATAAAGCTCTTCGTTACAGTTCAATTATTTGGTGGCACTCCGAAAATTTTCCCCTGCTAATTAATTATGGATTTCGGCTGGTGTATTGGCCAATCAGCCTTCCTGCTCACGACCATAGCAGTGTCGTCCCTGAGAGTGCCACGCCGATTGACGTGTGGTATCAACTAAAGTAACAGGGAGGGAACTCTCAGCTACGAGTCGTGTTCGCTGCACCGGCCTTCACGGTTACCATTGCACAGCGCACGCCTCCCGAGGTCGTGATTTCAGAGTACGCGTGGAAATTGTGCGCAACATTAGGCATGCAATAAAATTGGTCCTGAAGTGCAACGCTATCTCTGGCATCTCTTGGTGGAAATCTCGCAAGTCTGCACTCTCATAACCAGTGATGTCTGGGAGCAAAAGCCATCTCGCTTACTGTCACAACCCATCTCGTTTGTGCTCATTTCACGATTGAGATTAGCAGGGTAATTTAAATGTTCACTCCTACAATGGTCTATTAGGCATATTACATGGCCTGCTAGGGTTGAGTATTTTCGCATGGTCTAAAGAACCCACGATCTTTTCGTGCCGCTGACACTGTCTCCTCCCTTAGTTGCCCCCAATTTCTTTGAAGGCTTTGTTCCATTTTCGGTCCAATCAGCCCCTTCATTGTTCTTTGCTCTGAGTCGCTTTTCACATCTGGATCGGTTGGCTGGCTCTCTTGAATTAGCACTAGTGCTGGGCAATTCCTCCAAGTATCACGATTCCTTTGTGGATGCAATTTAATACTAAATTAACATATATAGTGTGGATCTATGGAAGCATGATGAAATAAAACGGTGGTTTAGCAAGTTGTTGAAATCCCTTTTCCTCTGTTTACTTGCCATGCTATTGCTCTGCCTGCTGGGTTCCATATCTAGTCAATTGATGCATGAGCCTGGCCTGGCTTCAGCAGGGATTAACTTGGCTATAAATGAGTACCTGCAACAGTATGTTTAGGGTTCTATATCATCTGGAGTTGTCTGGGGGCTAAGTTCCAGAAAATGTTCGGTGAAAACTCAAGTCCAGAACGTGTGCTTGTCGGGTTGATGGTTGTTGTGGCAGCGGCGCCGCTCCTTGTTTTGCTTTTCAAGTCGTGGCGATCGCCACGGAGGACAGGATTGCACACACGAATCAATCCCACATCCTTATAACGGGAGATTGTTTTTCCAGAGGTCAACCATCATTGACTTCCCACTGTTGCTCTCATCCAAGGACTGACGACAGAGTCACCTCCTGATTGGGATTTTAATGCTTTTGAGTGGAACACTCCAACCACTGTACTATTTAAATAACCATTATATATTCATACATAATGGGGTAAGTGTTGGTATGCATATGTGTTTGTAAGACCGTACTGACAGAACCGAGGGTTCAAAGCCTTCAGAGGTGCGAATTTTATCTGCACATCACCGGGCCCCCCCTTTTTTTTCTTATTTCAGCTTTATTTCCCATGTATTGATTACACTTCTGAAACTCGGGAGAGATAGCAGCGATATTCCCCAAAGCACATCGGCAAGAAGTCCAGGTCCATCATGTCAGCAGAAAACGTCATCAACAAGAAACATCACAAGAAGGTGTCAGTGTAATACAGTTACATGATTAGAACAAGGTCACCCGTAAGAGCATATGATGTGGTGCTGTGAGTCAATCGACAGCTCACGTGTGCTGACGTGTGGCTGTTCCCACGGCTTCAAGACACGCGGCCAGTGCACTCTCGCCAGCCAGATAGCCTCCAGAAGGGCACTCGAGAGCTCCCCTCTGGACAAAGCCCTTCCATCAATATTGGCGTGAGCAACAGTTCACCATGTATATTTGTATTTCCTTCATGATCTGCGGTTCATATCATTAAACGCAGGGCTTCTCAAGCTTTTTGCGCATCAAGACCCACAAGATCCACTTGCGTTTGGTCTCCACGGATCACTAGGTGGTGCTCGCGACCCGCTGATGAGTGGCAATGCGCCCGTTGAGAACGGCGGCATTAGCGTACGCCGAGTAAACTGGTGGGCGGCACGGTGGCCCAGTGGGTCGCCTCACAGCAAGAAGGTCCCGGGTTCGAATCTCGGCTCGGGTGCCTTTCTGTGTGGAGTTTGCGAGTTCTCTCCCCGTGTCCGTGTGGGTTTGCGCCGGGCACTCCGGTTTCCTCCCACAGTCCAAAAAACATGCTGCTGCATAGATTAATTGGCTTGCAGACTAAATTGCCCGCAGTTCCCGGTAATGGACTGGCGTGCCATCGTGGGTATATCCCTGCCTTGTGCTGTGTCTGCGGGGATAGGTTCCGGCTCACCGCGACCCTGTACAGGACCAAGCGGTTTCAGACAATGGGATGAGATAAGTAAACTTGTGCGGTGTAAGTGGAGGCACAGAACATCACCAGAAGGCATGTGAGCAAACACACGATTATAGTAATGGTTCATATGATGAACCATTATACTTGACGTGAGAATTATTGAAATCTATCGAGCATTTATAGGATGTCGTCAGCAGAAAATTACCATGAATTCAAAGAAAAATGTATTACATCACATCTCAAAAATAAAAACAAGACGTAGTGGTAGAAAAATGCCACACTTTTTTTTCAGTAAACAAAAAAAACCCCTTACCTGACATCCAATGCTACATGCCTGCTGGGCAGAGAGTGCATTTGCTTTATGTCTCAGTGAATGTTTACAATTGCTGGGGACAGTGGGAACATAGGTTTGTATTTTTTTACAACCATTTTTATTGTGCTCTTTGCGTTTGAAATATTTGAGGGTTTTATTTAAATCACAAGATTCATCTATTTTGTGCTTTTGGAGGTGAGCTAATACCCTTCTAGAGCATCTTCAGTCGGCAAGCCGTAACATCATATCAGGGAATGGCCCAGGAAGCTGACACTACCGAACTATTTTGTCGTAATTTAATTCCACATATAACATTGACCTCATGCTTCACGTAAAGGTTGATTCGACACTTGTCAAGGAACCGTTATGTTTATAAATACGAGCCGAGACGGTGGCCCTTGGCCACCGAGGGCCATGGCTGGTTTCTCACAAGCACCGCTAGATGGCGATAAAGCGCCTGAGTATGCCTCGAACGTGTGAGGGCGAAACGTCGCCATGGGGAGAGAGGGAGCGATCGACGCGGCTGTCCGGCGAGAGAGCAGCTTGTCGAAGCAGTCATCACGCATCGAGCCGTGCAAAGCTTCATCGTTACAATGCGATCAGCTCCAAGCCGAGAGAACAGCCAGATCCTCTGCATGTTGTCACGTTACATGACCAGCCACCAGGAACACTGAAATAATCTGGAACGACACCCAAACTACCACGCGTTATGCATAGATTCAGCTCTTGGAGCTAAGCTGAGATGACTCAAGTGAGTGACACAGTCTTTAATGATACCATCATTGGCTGAGACAAAGAACTCAGTGTTTTGGGGAAAATATGTTAATCACTGGTGGCTGTTTGGCTTTAAACCTACAATTCCCTTAGTACTGGCTCTCTGCATCAGCACCACTAGCGTGCTCTGAGCCAATTTACAGCCATTTCGCATTGTGTGGCTTTGTTTATAAATATAATTACGCCCTGGTTCCTTTCACAACTTTGAATAATAATCCTTGCAGACAGTGTACACAGGCCTTAGAATGGTAATTTATCTACAGGGGAGAGTTGGGCTGTGAAAAGGCGATATGCGGTGGAGAGTGGGAATTGGTGGTTTCGTGAGTACAGGCGGCGAGATGTTGGCTCAGATGTGAACTGGTGTGCAGGTGTGGAAACAGATGAGAAGGGAAAATATAGTTCGGCAATGAGAAAGTGAAAACGTTTATTAAACTCTTTGGAAAGTGGGTTTTTTTGCTGGTGTTCAGTGCTGTACAGTTTCCTGTATTAAACCTACCGAAGAAGAGTTGCTTCTTACTAAAATCGATAATTTGTTGGAGTGCGTTATAAAAAGCCACGGCGTTCATATGCCATTTTTATTGCCACATCAGTATTATTTTCCCAGATGGGAAATCTGATTGAAATTCATCCTCTGACTGCATTATGAGGCAGGCGGACAATGTTCCGAACGCCTCTCGTTACACTGCGTACGAGTCAACTTTGAAACGAAAATAAATGAAAAAAAAATTACATCTTTTGTCGCTCCGCAAAACTATGCTTACGTGCAATGGCTACAGTTTTTGTTGATTCTGTTTACATCCAAAGTATTTATAGAAATAGACGAAGGACTTGGAAAACTGTGCACCTCCTCAAATTGAGTCAACAACTAAATCTAATATAACGACAGATACACAATCGGCGGCTTGTCTTGCTGGGATCCCATTAACATCCTTAGTAGAGTAAACACTTCATTAGTGCGTCTCATTTTTCCCTCCTTTTATCAGAAAAAATGTGGGTAAACGAAATGTGACTGTCCTTTTATAGCCATTGATGCCTGAGAGAGTTGCCTTTCGATTACGGTCAACACTTCCTCCCGCGTTATAGTTGATGAAATAATTCAAATGAGGCTTCGGCAGTTCTCTGTGGCGCAGCCAAACTATTCCAGTGCGCTGAAGTTTCGCACACTTCACGTGCAGCAGGTACAATAAAATCAACCAATTACAGGCGTCCCTTCACCGTTATGGAAAATGAATCATGCATATAAACAAACCTTGCAATAGTCCTTGAGAATGCATGGTGTAATTGCATTTTTCAATGGAGCTTGCAATGATCACAACAACGCTGTCAACGGCCAGAATGCCCCGCCTGAATTGAAATTCTGAAAGAGTGGTTTCTGAGCCCGAATTTGTCTTTGAGAAGGAATAGTGGGTGACATAGGGGATTGCACACTATATATAGGGACATGATTGGATTATTCAATTCCTCTTTGTCAGAGGACTGTGAGCACGCTGTGCTATTGCTCACCGAGAGAAACAAGTTAAAAGATTTGACATTTCAAGGCTTATAGATTGAGCGGTGTGGCAAATTAGCAAACCAGATGAGACCAATGGTCCCGGTGGGATTGCACCCTTGGGACGCAAAGAGCCGCAGGAGAGAAAATAAGAGTTTTTTTTTTTACCGAGAAAATGGGCAAATGTTTTCAAGTCGTGTCAGCCCTCCCACGTCCAGGCTGGAAGCTCCTCTCTGTAAAAACAAATGGCCTGTGCGTATATGAGGCAATAGCGGCAGGTGGCCCAGGGGGGCAAGAGAACAGTTGTGTCTGCAGGTCACAGAGATGTGAAGGCACTCTGCGCTTAGCCTTGGAGCCAGCCGCACTCTTTAAACTTATTTGGCAGCCAAGCCATTTGGCAGCTTTCAAACTGAGTTTCAATAAAAAAAAACAATTTTGAAGGCATGGTGTCAAAGCCAGATTAACATACCTTGAGACTGCGAGCCAATACGCTTTGCTTGGGTCACTCCCCAGGAGGTTAGCGAGTCGGCATACGGGGCAGGACTGCTTTTGTGAGAGAGTTTCTGTCGTCAGAACTGTGTTTGCATCTAACCATAGCGAGAACCGTTATTGTACCTAAACCACTTGCACCCTGCAGTGCTGCCTCACTCGGCCCCTGAGCTCCACACTCACACCGCTGCCATTCACTCTACTTCTTCTGGGTTTTGCCCACATATAGAATGCAATGTCTGGCAGGTGTTGGCGCCTGCTAATCACTTGAGTGCCTTCCCTCTCCATGCCTCTCTGCAGTTTCCTTGTGTCTCAGAGTCGTTCTCATTCTGACCTTGAGCCACCGGTGGAGATGAGCAATGTTCATCATCTTATTTCACCGTGAAGATGCGTTTACTTGCTATGGCATCCAATGAGTCTCATCGGCAAGGTATGGCCGCTTAAAGCCATGCTAATGGATAGCCTAACGTGGCCGCGCGCGCCACGTGGCCGCCCGCGCCACGTGGCCACACGCGCAAGTCGGACCCCCGGGTGTCTGGCGGCGGGGATTATGACTGAGGTCGACTCGCTTGGAGGGTTCCCTGCCGAGACACCACAGATGTAACTTGTTTACCCCTCCCCGCTGGACAACTGTTAAAAGAACTGTGTAGCTCAACGGTTCCTTCCAACTGCAATAAAAGTGCACCTGGCCTGGCACAAGCCCCGCGGTGTAATTGTGTGTGGGTAATGGTTTGAATGGATAACCTTTGTCAACATTTGTGATTGCTATTGACTCAACAAAGAGTTCTATAAATGACTTTACGCTCTCATTCGTATTGTTTTCATCTAATCTGTCTTGTTTGTATAGTTGTGTTTGCTACGTTATCCCAAATATGCATTAGATTATTATTTGCTTACATTGTGGATGAGCCGTCCTACATTCGCTATTCAATGCACTTGTTAGTGCGTTAGGAAAACTGTGTAGACACAGAACTATGTTCCTATCTTCTGTGTCTCAATATATCATACATATAGTTTCGTCTGATATCATCTCATTGTCAGAAACCGCTTCATCCTGTACAGGGTCACGGTGAGCCGGAGTCTATCCCGGCAGACACAAGGCGCGAGGCAGGGATATACCCACGATGGGACGCCAGTCCATCACCGGGCACTGCGGGTAATTTGGTCTGCAAGCCAATTAATTAACCTATGCAGCAGCATGTTTTTGGGCTGTGGGAGGAAACCGGAGTGCCCGGTGAAAATCCACGCGGACACGGGGGGAGAACATTCAAACTCCACACAGAAAGCAGCACCCGAGGCGAAATTCGAACCCGGGGTCTTCTTGCTGTGAGGTGACAGCGCTACCCACTGGGCCACCGTGCCGCCCAACTGTAGTTTCGTCCATCAGCCTATTGGCTCTCCAGTCCATTATCATCGAGCAGAATTTGTTCAAGCATGCAAACGCTACATCAGGTTATGGGTTTCCATCAGCAGAATGAGGCTTACTCAACATACTGCAGGGTGTTTGCCAGACGTGAGTAGTGAGACCACCGCATATCAACGTGCAGGCTCCGTTTAATGATTTAAAAAAAGCAATGAAATTGAACCTCGATTTAACGGACCTCTTAGTCAACGGACTTCGGAACCAACGGACACTGTCCGCTACTATAATATGTATTATGTTAGCGTTACTTTGCTGCTATTATATACGTGTATTACTCTGTTTAACGGTGTTCATAATATATGCCGTTATAAGATATGGTCATTACTTTGTATATAAGCTCGTCATACAAACATCCGGATTCAACAGACTTTCGAACACGCTTTCCCTCTCTGCGCCGTTAGTCCGTTACATCGGGGGGAGTTTGCTGTACTGGCTCTGAAGAGGTTGTGTGGGGGTGTTTGGGCATGGAGAGGCAAGGTCTGTTGGCAAGCTTTGTGCGTGGATGTTGGATTGTTGCTGGGTGTCCCCGTGTGGAGTAGACGCTCCGCTTGTCGTACGGCCAGATGGCGGAGACTCGGCGAGCTTACGTAATGTTTCACGGACGGGCAAACCCCAGACCCTCACGGCCCAAACACAGTCCGTGATCCCTCTCAGAGCTGGTTCCGTCAGATGAGGTTTGTGTTGAAGGTCGGACCCCCCTGCTCAGCACAAACAACGTTGTACGGTCTGACACCGTCCCTCGTGCGTGCGTTGAACGATGACTGACGCGTTCCCATTCCACGTTTAAGCCCCGGCTCTCGGCACGTGAAAGCGAACGACAATGACATTGCGGGTGAACTCCCACAGCACGGCATCTGTCCATCCTCCGTCCTCTCTCAGCAACGTACGATTCATCGTACATCTGAATGACTCCGCACACGGGGAGCGGGTACAATTCAAGCCAGGTCCAGTGCACCGGCCCTCACTTTGAGCTGAATTGTGTCACGGGCGCTTTTCTCACGGCTGTCGAGTGAGTGAGCATCGGCTGATCACAATTAATAAACACAGTGCGTTCGGAATTGCAGACACAAGGCGTTCGTTGCTCGATGGGGAAGCGTTCGGCCAGTTTCATCTTCCTTTTCCTTCTTTAGCACGGCGTCGCCTGCTGAGGCAGCGCCACTGGGTATTCGGCTCACGTGATTTTGAGACAATTTCATTTTGTCGGTGAGCAGACACGACGACAAAGGTGAACCGGCGTGGCCGCTGGACACACACACCACACGCTGCACACACGACACACACAACGCACCACGCACCACACTAAACACAAAGTTATTGTTGCTGATTCGCCGTTCTAATGTTGTTGTTGTTGACGTGCCGTAGCGCTCTATAAAAGCAATTACTATTATTATTTTCCTTCCGTGCCTCCGTATCTGTGTGTCGTCCCTAAGCAGGCGTGGAATTTGTGCGCTTTATAAATTGTGTTATGATTATTTTTGTGGCAATGAAATGAAGCGTGCAGCAGCGGCTGTGCATCTACTAATGACATTAAGATGCCACATTTCCACAGCCACGCCAATGTGTGATGGCCTGGCTGGTGAACCAGTCAAGCAGGGGCAGGTTGAAGGATGCGATGCTCTTATTGTGCCGGCGTCACGGTCCACATTTTTAACATTTGAAAACAAAAAAATGACCTGCAAATCAATCCATAGTCCATGTCTGTGAAACATAGAGCATTCGAGACAGCGTCGCTCAAGAAGAATGGTGTGAAATATCAAGCGCAGCAATGATCGGATTCGATGGTGACACTTCCGATGCTGGCTGTGATAACCTCTTTAACCTGACCTTGACAGGGGTTTGTTAAGGTTTACTTTACAGCAGGGTGCAACGTTTGGTAATACAGCCCAGTGGCTGTGGGAATTAAATCGCCAACTGTAGCGGGGGGAGTCGCTGTGAGTGTGCCAACTGCCATGCGACCCATCCACCTTCCAAATGGATGACAACACCGCATGTCACCCCACGTCTCCCACTGAAAGGCTAAACGTGCGCTGCCATCGACCGCTGCGTCGCAAGCGTCCGACCGCAGCACGGCTATTACGGTCGAGGAAAATGGCAGCTTTCAAAAAGAACAAGGTGCACGCCTATCGTCGATGCACCGGAGTGTTGTTGAGGGCAGCAGGTTTGAGCAGGAGTAACGCTCTGCCACATAACAAGAGTCACTGGGCTTATTCCCCAGCTAATGCCTTTGTAGAGTCTCTGTGTTTTCTCTTAGTGAAGCGTGGGTTTTCGCTAAGCTCTGCAGTTTTGTCCCATATCTAACTAAAATAAACTACTAATGAATGGTTGGTACAGATGTCGGTTTCTCATGGCCCAATGCATGAGAACCGCTCTCCATAGCTGTTCTGTTTGAATAGCCGTGTGACTTGTTCCTTTTCGCCTCCCGAAGTGAAGGGATCAGCAGCCGTCATCATTAACTGGCGTTGGCCAAACATCCCAGTGCTGAAACATTACCTGCGAATTACTCGATTAGAATCACACGCAAGCAGTGACATCAGCTCTGACTACAGAAACCTGGAAGGACCCACTTGAACACGAGTCGTGAGACGCACTAGTTTTCTGAGTAAACAAGTGTAATTACACTGGGAGTGAGACATTTGCCAGCAAACTCAAGCAGTGGTGTCTTTCATATAACGGCAATAAGTGTTGCTAATGTCATCTCATCTCATTGTCAGAAACCGCTCAGTCCTGTGCAGGGCCGCGGTGATCCGGAGTCTATCCGGCAGACACAGGGCGCAAGGCAGGGATATACCCACGATGGGACGCCAGTCCATCACCGGGCACTGCGGGCAATTTAGTCTGCAAGCCAATTAACCTATGCAGCAGCGTGTTTTTTGGACTGTGGGAGGAAACCGGAGTGCCCGGCGAAAACCCACGCGGACACGGGGAGAGAACATGCAAACTCCACACAGAAAGGCACCCGAGCTGAGATTCGAACCCGGATACTTGTTGCTGTGAGGCGACAGCGCTACCAACTGGGCCACCGTGCCGCCCAGTGTCGCTCATCTCAAACTGAATTTTTAAGAGCGCGCCGTGTATTTTGTTTGGTTTCGGATAATGTTATGTTGGTGTCCTCTACAATCTGTAAAAATGCTTGCATTGCTCGTTGCGTAGTGCACGGGTGTCTATGAATACATTAAGCAGTAATGCCCTAAGTGTCTTCTTAATGATGCATGGGTACATTGCACTGCAAGCATGTTGAGGAAACAAACCTCAATGGAAAATGTTAATGTATTAGGGTGTTTTAAGAGTACTGCAAATTTTAAAGTAGACTAAATAAGTAAGCATTGGGAGGGATTTTCGTTCCACAGGCATCGTTGATGTGATTTACGGTGTCCTATATTGTACGTGCTTTCGTACTGAGGCGTTTACTCCATCAGTGAGTCAGTTTTTGTTCAAGCTGGAAGGAACTGTTGAGCTATATAACAGTTGTCCAGCGGGGAGGGGTAAGCAAGTTACAACATCTCAAGGCACAAGTGGGAAATGTAGTCGGGCCAATTAACCTCGGTAACTTGTCTTTGGATTGTGGACGGAAACCGGAGTACCCGGTGAAAACCCACGCAAACATGGGAAGAGCATACAGATTCCACACAGAAAGGCACCCGAGCTGGGAATCGAATCTGCTTCTTGCTGTGAGGTGGCAGCGCTACTCACCACACCACCGCGCTCCCTGGCGTGGTCACAAGGCAGTCACCAGCATGGTGACACCATCTCTCGACCAACAGTGTACCCTTGCTTCCGTCCCTGGCTATGGTTTCACGTCAGCGGTGAATGACATCTGAGCTCGCTGTGCGGTGCCACGTGCTGGGCAACTCTTCATCCAGCAGTGGATTGTGCGTGCACATTTCATGAACAACCCAATGTGAAAATGGTTTCTAAAGCCCCCTGAGTTTGTGAGCAGTTGTTGTGCTAATTTTGTTATTGATTGTCCTCCTTAGCAGGGGGGAAAAGCCCATTGAGATGCATTAGCCTTCTCAAGAGAGACCTGGGCAATGATTGTGTGGGAACATTGGTCATTATTTTACCGTTTGGTTTGTGAGGGATGTTAAGAGGCAAACATGGATTAGGGAATAATTGGGATAAGTGTGTGGGCTTAAGAAGGACATGGCTCCATGGAAATGGACGTAATGTCAGCCAATGGGGAATGTCCTCTGGGAGGATTGGTCACCGTGGAGATGGAGCCATGAGATCAAGTGGCGTGAAGGAGTGAGATGGACTGTAGCATCATAGGACCATCAATGGTGAGAACGTAGCAAGTCCTCCATCAAGCAGTGGATAAATAATGGTTCGTGAAAAAGTGTTTTTATCTATTTCAGATTGTATGATTTGGGCTGTAGCGATAATGCCACGCGATACTAAATGCTTGAGAATTATGCCATTGTTCATTAATATTCACGGTTAGTGGTCTATCAGTGCTGGCAGTTCCACATTGCTCTGTCATGATTCAGGCTCGCTGGTAAGTGACTAGGTATTGATCTCCAGGGGGAAGGTAGGTCGAGTCAGCACTTGCCTGCGGTACGAACTCGCAAGCTTCCGTTTGCTAGTTAAGCGCTACAACAGCAGCACTTCAGAGCTACGTATTTCATGGAGAAATACATGTTTCCTTTCAAAATGTATCTCTTTACATAAAAAATAACATCTATTTAACCGTCCAGCCATTTGGTCGTGCATCTCATCAGCAGCATGGCTTTAATGCAGAGCCTGGCTTCGACAGTCAGTGTCTCATCAGCAGAGTCGTGCTCCACTCGAACCACTGCCCGTGAGCAGTCCGATATTTGATAGATCATTCATTTATTTTCAGCTGTCAAAAGGCGGCATACATCGCGCTGCCTGAGGAATGAGTAAATGATGTCAATATGCCAAGAGAAGCCACGGGCGTGCGTCACGCACCGATGATTGACTCTGCTTTGCCGAAACTGCAACTTATCTGAGACAGGCATGCGTCGTGCCTCCAGTGATTGAGTAGATCACGTCGATACAGAAAATGTCCTCGACCTGTGAGGACCTAATGCTAAATCTGACCTCTGGCGATGAAAAGGTTTCCAGTCTGTTTGGACGCTGGCCTTAATGCGCTTGTGGGGCTCATCTCGTTGTCTGACATCCGAGTGACGTGGAAGACATTCTTCGTTGCTGCTCGTGTGGCAAGTTGATAATTGAAGAGAACCGTAATTTGATTCTTAATGTCAAAACTCGAGATGTGTCAAAAGTGTCGTATGGATTAAAGCTATCGTTTCTCTCACTTCACACGGTGACATTAAGGAGTCTGCGTCGCTTGCTCACTTAGCCGGTCGACTGACAGACGGGGTGCATAGCAGTGGGAGGAAGTGACCCCCTTCATTCCACTGATCGAAGATCCATAGGAGGATTTAATCGGCGATGCTGATACGTAACAGTCGGCAGCGTGCAGTCAAGTGGCGGAAGTGACCTGAAACGACTTAAATGGGAATGTCCGTGCAGAGAACCAGCGCGTCACCACCTGGCCATATTATTTATGCACGCGGAGACACTCTATTCTATAAGTATTAAGTGTTTGAGGGTTTAGACCAGTATAGGAAGCGTTTATAATCAAGCATCGTCCTGTGTATTGTGATGTTATTGGCCAACTAATTAGCGAGCGATTTTTAGTTGTGGGAGGAGAATTGAGAACCCGGAGGTGACCCACACAGGAGAGAGGGAGAACGCACAAACGCCGCACGGAAAGGTGCCCGAGGCAGGAGTCGAACCGCCTCGTTCTGCACCACCCTGCCACCTTAAGCCACGACTGCAACAGGCTGTGAAAGCTGGCACCCTGCACAGGGAATGCACGCGTACAGCGGTGGCCATAAAGGAGCGTCATGGGGGGCATTAAACTTCTGCTCATCTTCTTTGCTTCATAGCTTCATCCAGGTAGCGTCATTACGTCGGCGGTGCTTATGTGTGATGAACGATCGGGATGCAATCTCGCGCCGAGCAGAGGCACGACACAGAACAAATGAACATCTTGGGAATGGGATCATAGGGCCGGCATTATTGCCTCGGCTGTATTCACGTGAGTGAATGGCTTGTAAATGGCTTGCCATCGCTGTACTTGCTTTGTTTCTCATCTGCGTTACCGTAAAGGAGCTCATTTGTTGTACTTGTCATTGCACATCATTTATCTTGTTTTCATGTCGTGTAATGACAATAAAAATTAGGTTTATTAAAGAACGCCCAGTACTGCTGCTGCAATATTTCTTGCAAATCTTTTACTGGCAGTCCGTGGCCACGCATATAGTTCATATGAATTTGCTCTGGGTAGGACTGTAATTACCGCTAAAATGCCCTCAGTTTATGACGCCATCAATTACGATGAGTTATTTACTGCTTTTAAGTTATTACAATTACTTACATATGAATAACGAATTAGTGGCTTGTAAAGCTTCATCACTGCAGGATTATTAGCATATCATTACCACGTAATATAATGTAACTGCATATGCATCATCATCAGCCGTGGTTAATCCACTGCTGGATGAAGGAATTCCCAAGCCACCGCCATCTGTCACGATCCTGCCACGTAGTAATCTGCCGAATATTAATGTAGCTTAACCGCCAGAAGCGTCTGCCAAGCAGCATGCTTGAGTGACCTCAATTCTGCCGTGTGCAATGTCCCATTGCCCTTTTACGAAACCCTCATCAGAATATAGCCCTTAAATGTATACATATAATTTAAAGCGATCGCCTAGTACGTTAAACAGAGAGCGCGTGCTCTACATTTCACTTCATGATTGTAAAAAGTCAAGGAAATGAGCGTGGCATGCATGGTGCTCGTTTATTATTTTTTAAAAACCGTACTGCGGTGGTGGGAATGTCACATTTCTGTGGCAGAGCCGAGTCCGTTGCCCAGCCACTCAACTTCTGACCAGACATTCGCTCGAGGGATGGATGAAAGAACAAGTCGACCCCCATCCGGCATTTAAACTCCAGCGATTTTCGACCACGAGGGACATTTGGACACCTGAGCTGCGGTCAATTGTCGGTCGTCTGCTGGCTGGGTATCAATATCTCTGGCGAGGCAATGTGACAAGATAAACTCTGTACCGTATCGAAAGCAAAGGCATCACACACATGCTGGGTGGTCCACTAACAAATCTTACTGTCCAATACATCTGCCTTCTTTACTCGCTGGCCAAACCGTGGTGTCATTGATTCACGAATGCCTTTTATTGCATATTCAGTTTATGTCATGCTCATTTTCAGCAGCTACGATCGATCCACTGTTGGATGGGTTATGATGATTATGATGAAGGCCTTGGCAGAAGGCCAGTGTAGGTGCTGTAGTATATATTGACGTTGCAAAGCATTTACGCATTAGGTTATATAATTGTTTGAACTAAACATCCAGAAATTACATCATTGACCTGAATTGGAACTGCAAAGTGTTTAGTTTTATTTGGCTCTGAGAATGTTTTTGAAATGCAATTCTATTTTACTGAAAGGTTATTTTTTCTGATTGAGCTGCTTTATTGTCATGAAAACTTGCAACTCTTTTATCCATTTTCATGCAAATTCCCGAAGGCATTATTCATACACTTGTTAGTGCGGCACAGTGGTGCCGTGAGTATTGCTGTGACCTCACAGCAAGAGGGCGCTGAGTTCTATTTCTCGCTGGAGTACCTTTCTGTGTGAAGTTTGCAAGTTCTGCCCCTGTCTGCATGGATTCTCGCCGGGTACCCGCGTTTCCTCCCACAGTCCAAAGACATGCTGCTTCGGCTCATTGTCCTGACTAAATTGCCCGCGTTGCCCTGACATGTTGTAACTTAATTACCCCTCCGAGGTGGGCAACTGTTCTGACCGATTGACTCGCACACAGAGACACGAACATTGAGACAAAGATCGTCTGGTTCTGCATTTCGACGGTGCACTACAAACACACACAGACGGACAGCACTGCTACGAAACAGCACGCTGTCCGTCTACCCATAAATATGCACAGAGGCCCCTTTCTCCGCTTGGCTTGGAGGTCTGCCTCCATCACCACCCCGCGCTGCTCCACGCTCTCTGACCGCGCCATCCCCTGTGTCTCCGCTCCCCGTGCGTGTCTCCGCTCCCCGTGCGTGTCTCCTCCGCAGCGTCGTGCTCCCTCGGAGCGGCCTACGCGTCCATCTTGCGGACGACGGAGCACCTGACCGTCCGCAAGCAATTCGGCGAACCGCTGTCCTCCAGCCAGGTGTGACTTTGCGCGCACCCTTGATCCCGCACGGCGCGTCGCCGGGAAATTCGCTCCGCGAGTCGTGCTGCCGCGGTGCGGGGTCACGCGTGACCATGATTGGAGACCTAATGAGACACGGAGTCAGTGTCTGCAGTCATCGTTGATTCAAATACAAATGAGCCATTGGGCCTCTGATTGTAATTATTGTTGGAAATGTGCCAGTGGTCGAAATTTAATGGTCTTGCGGTAAGCATCAGTCTCTCTACAGGGACAGCACAGTGGCGCAGAGAGTAAGCACTGCCACCTCATAGCACGAGCCCAGGTTCGATGCCAGACTCAGGCGCCTTTCTGTGTGCAGTTTGCATGTTCTCTCCATGTCCGCGTGGGTTCTCACCGGCTTCTCTGGTTTCCTCCCACAGTCCAAAGACAAGCTGCTGCTGCTGCCTAGGTTAATGGTCCTGACTTAATTGTCCACGGTGCTCTGAGATGTTGTATCTTGCTTCCCCTTCGCCGCTGGACAACTGTTACAAAGGGCTACATATCTCAACCGTACATTGCAGTTTAAATCAAAACTGGCTGACTGACACAATGATCGCTGTTCTTTGATAACGTATCCCGTACAGTATGGTACTGTGTGTATGAAGCTTGCAGGAGATCTACACCGAGACTACCAGTGAGTCACGATTGAGTTTGTAACGTTTCACTTTGCAAAGCATAGCAACTGTAACATGCTATGATGGTGCCTGTCTATTCTTCACTTCGTCTAAGTGTGGAATATGTTCAAACCCAAACGTTACTGATGTCAGCGATCATCCTCTGCACGCATTCTTTGCAGTATTAATGGGATGCTGGTAATGGCTGTCCCTTCACCTCCAGCGCTTTAATTGTCAGCGAATGTCTTCACTGATTTTATTTGGCTATTTGTGTCCAACGCGCAAACACCTGCATTGTGCCGCTGCTCGTGGAATGTTTCCCCTTCTGTGTCGTTGGCCTCGGAGCTCTGGCAGGAGGGCGTTGGTGTTTCTCGTGTGACGGACGGGAGTTGAGTAGCTCTGTGTGATGATGGGCGGCCGCTTTGTGGCGCGTACCCAGCCTCATCTGATTGGATTCGAAAACTTATTGTCAAGCGAAGATTCAAAGCAGCTCGGACGCTTGACTTCCCCTCTGTGTTACCGATCCGCATCTCAAAGTGACTGAAGTTCCCTCCTTGTGAGAGTTTCGCGTGAGCGTCAGACTCTGTTTGTGCTCGCTTGCCGCACGTTGTGAAATTAATAACACTTAGTTTGGAAACCATGATTGCTCAGTGCGTCATCGTGAAAGTTGCCATTAGAGAGCTTTTTTTATGTGATGGTATCTCAATGGGCCTCCAATCCATGTTTATCCTTGAAAAGACCGTCGTGTCATGTTGATATCAAAGCACAATACCTCTTCGACAGAATGCAGTTATCCTAATTGCGTGGCTTCCCACATATATTTGCCGTCATGCTGTTTAGGCCGACATCATCATCACCACACTACATTGTCATCACAGGCACCCAACTGTGCATTTAAACCCACTGTGTTACCAGTAGCTACTCACTTCTCCGATGCCATAATGTAACCATTCGGCTTGCCTTTAAGTAACATCAAAAGCAAGAACACAAATGCTCACTTAGTGGTATAGATCGTTGGGTTTTTTTCCCTCATAGCGCGTGTGAGATTGTACTGCCTGCTCTGTATTCATGCGCGGCGCGCGAGGTATCCGTGCAAGTTGCTATCGGGTCACAACAGGGAGAGCTGTGCTCGTTTTCAAAGGCATTCTGCAGTCAATCATAGTTCTCCTCTGATTCCATGAGCTTTCTGAATTATTAAAACGCACTGCCACGAAGATCGTATTAGCGTGATTGTTAACATCCCCTGTATGATCGAATCCAATCGTAAGTACATTCGGTATATTTTTGCGACGTTATAATAGCGTAAAGCCATCACACGGGGAAGTGTCACGTTTCACAGACATAATCTGCAGTAGTTGCACAGTGTGAGCTGATGTTGCTGTGTTTTTATAAATTAAGACTGTATTGAAACTTATTTTATAGATTTCTTTTTAAAACTTCATTGGTGTGATCTTACCGAAAAAGAGTCCAGGTTTCATAATCGGTTGCAAAAAAATATCAAAGTATTTAAAATAATTGCTGCACGTATTGGTGTGTTCATTTGTTACACACATTTATATTCAGGAAAGCCTCGCTATCCACTGCTTTTCCACGAAACCCATTGGTAATAATAATAGATTACATTTATAACGGGTGGCACGGTGGCCTAGTGGGAAGCACTGTCGCCTCCTCACAGCAAGAAGGTCCCGGGTTCGAATCTCGGCTCGGGTTGCCTTTCTGTGTGGAGTTTGCGTGTTCTCTCCCCGTGTCCACGTGGGTTTTTGCCGGGCACTCCGGTTTCCTCCCACAGTCCAAAAAACATGCTG
>JAZEWT010000014.1:21612139-21627494 GCA_036362905.1 Mordacia mordax | reverse complement strand
GGGGGTTGTAAACTCCCTCCAACAGACAGCGGACGTCTGCCGTGCTCCCCGCTAGTTAAGCTCTCGAAGGATTATTTTTTAACGTGGATTAAACTAATGTTTTTTTTGTACAAAGTTGACAGTACTCTACTAATCCAGATTGATATGCTTTGGGGAGAGAAAAAAACGTGATTGAACCTTTGGTTCTGGTTTGATGATTTTTTTCTTGCTATCTTTTAATTATTTGCCGCACAGAAGTGCAAAGCATTTACTGCCCGTGAGTGAACGTACACAAGTCGGTGTCTCCGTGGCAATAGTCATAGTTCCTCTCCATTGGAGGTCATGGCCCCGTGGTGGCAAATTCGGCACTGCTATCGCGTGTGGGCAAGTTTTAGCATATAACAAATACAGTTGATCCACACAAACACTCATAGGGTGACCGTAAGGGCGACGGGCTGAGTTCGCCTCTCCGATATTTATAAAATCATAAACCTTCTTGTCTGTGAGCTGGATCCATCTCCATGCCGCACGCCATGCCACGTTGATTTGAACGCGCGTCGCCAACGCTTTGCCCGTTTCACGTACACGCGCACACGCCGCACGTGTACTCTTTATAAAGCGACGGCTGCAAAGTTGCGCACTTGCATCGGAAATAGTGACATTTTCACGCATTCGCACCAAGCCTCAAGCACGCGAACCCACCCCCACATCCACAAACCCAGGCAGTTGGGAAGCCGAAAGCAGAGGCTCCCCTAATGTCATCGCTAGATGCCCCCTTCTGCTGGAGAGCGACCGGGATATGTGGGTCGGCGGCCCGCCGGTGTTATTTTCCGAGCCGTAGACATTTGGGGCGCGCTGACTGCGGGGAGGCGTGCGGCCGTCACGGGGAAGTGGCATCTCCCTGCTCCGGGCCCCCTCGCCGAGCCGCGACGGAGCGGAGCGCATCAGCGGGAGCCACTCTGCTGCGAGCGTGGGAGAGTGCGTGGGAGAGCGCGTGGGGAGCGGTGCCGCAACGGTTAGCGCTCTGGGCTACGGAGCCTTGCCCACCCGAGTTCGATTCCTGCTCAAGGCCAACACCAGCGACAGGTTTCTGAACTGGTCCAGGGGCCTCCCCTCGGCTAACTAAACCTCATATGGATACTTTGTGCAGTGTGTAAATATCGTCATTAGGGGGATTAAAGCAGCGTGGTGCATAAAATAAATAAGCAAATAAATAAACAAATCAGGGAAAATGGAGCTGAATAGCAGTGGCACGGTGATGATCGCATGGGGCTATTGACCTCGATGACCTGAGTTCCATTCCCAGCCTAGGCTAACATCACTGGTAAGTGGATTCCGCAGTGAACCTGGGACCACCCGTTCACAAAGGTGCACTGACCAGTATGGTGAAGTATCGTCAAACAACTCCCAATATCAACACGGTGTGGCGAGATCTTGATCCTGCACTGGATTGGCAAAAGACTAGTTTGAATCGTTGTCAGTCTATGAAGGAAGAAAGGGCGATGTGTATGTAATCAGCGAGTGAATTTCTGTGCCACCCAGTAATGCCATCGATTCGGTTATAGTCCGATGAATAACAACATTTCTCCGTACAAGCCAAAAATTATTCACCATTGACATTTGCAAAATGAACATTGCCTGGCAAATAAAGACAAATGTAGAGTACAACCTTGGTTTAACGGTCTAATTAGGGGGAAAAAGGGTACTCAGAAATATGTAAAATCCGAATGTTTATATAACGTCCTTGCATACAGAGTAGTGACCATGTCGTATAACAGCCTATATATTATGGCCACCATTAAACGGAGTAATACAAGTGTCTAATAGCTCAATAAAAACACTAATTTTTATTTTTATTTCCAGTATTTCTAAAGCAGACCTAGGAAGCGTATGACTGCGTTCGTTGCTTGTGAAGTCCGTAGACTAAGAGGTCCGTTACAATAACGTTTTCCTGCACAACTACGTAACATTTTAGCAGTGGGTCCCCATCCTCATTGCCACAATTTAGTTCGTAGCTTCCACTGCGGTGCCCCCTCTCTCTCTATCTCTCTGTCTCTCTCACCAGGTGAGGTCTTACCAGGTGAGGTCTTTCACCTGGTGAGAGAGACAGAGAGAGAGAGCACTGCGAGCCGAGCGCGGGTTTAATAGATGGCGCGCTGCGCATGTAGGACGCGGCTCCAATAAAATCGAGCGCGAGAAATAAGGGTTTCTTGATGAAGAGCGCTCGAGTCGAGCGCACACGCGGCCCTCTTGCGTTCCGTCAATAGGCCGGCGCGTTGACGCTCCAATAACCTTAGCACATTACATTTGTGAATTAATGTCGCCGCAGTCCTAATGCATTCATGAATACCGGAGCCGGGCTGGCCATTGCACGCGCGCATTAGATTCCCTCGGGCGGTGGAGTAATGCTCGCCGCGTTAACCCATCGCGCGGCGCGCCCTGCTCCAAGTGGCTTACACGTGGGTAATGAAACCCGGCCCCCCTGGTCGGCCAGAGGAACAGAGATGTATGCCCTGGCGGAGATTCTTTTTCCGGAGAGTCCCCGAAGGATATTCTCAGCATTCATCCTCACTTGCTTGGAGAGGCACAGCTGGCAAGCAAGGCAAACTACCAATGCTCATATTCCTCGCTTCAGACTCCCACCTCTCGCCCCTCGTGGGAATCTCCACTGGAGTGATATCTCCTCCCTCCACGCCAAAGCGTGTGAAGCGCTTTGTGACCCTCGGGTGAAAAGCACTCTAATAATGCAATTATTATTATTTCCCAGTGCTGTCTTATTGTTTTGCCTGCGCACCACTAAGCCGGCCACCTTAGTTCCATTCCCACTCACGCCCAATGATGGTGGCGAATATTTGATCTGGTCCTGGGCGTCCTCTAGGCCGACTCAGCCTCAATTGAGTACTTGGTGCATTGTGTAAATATCGACCGTAGGGAGGCCTTCGTAGGTGCTCGTTACGGGTACTTGACGCTCGAATCTATTAAGGCTGTGTGTAGTGTTTGGAAAGCAATGTTGTAATGCTCTGTCTGGCTGGGTAGTGCTTTTCGAGTGAGTGTGACTCGTTCTATATGTAAAAAAAAAAATTATCAAGTGGCCAGTCATACTGCTGTCACCTCTCGTGTGGAACATCAGAAGCATTGTTGTCACCCTCCGCTGACAGTTTCAGGCTCACAGCGCTAATGCATAAGACGTTGTTGCATGTATTTGGACTGCAGGCAAATGCTTTTAACATAAGGATAGTGATTGCGAGTTGTGATGCCAGCTTTGCCCATTTTCACGGAGCCTCCAAGCAACGGTGTGCACAGTTCTTTGATGTGAGAGGCGCTCATTAGAGCTGCACTTTAGGGATCGACGGTTTTGGTGAAGGAGAGAGGAGGAATGCTCAACACGGATATGTCACAACTATATTTAAGAGCAATTGAGGCCATGTAAGCCTACATCCATACTTAACTTAATATTCGCTCAACCTATTGATGCGTATGCTGTGGCAGAAGGGCACCATGTTTATATCCAAATGGGATAGGAACATTCAAGTATAAGGGCACCTCGTCTCATCTCATTGGCAGAAACCGCTTAGTCCTGTACGGGGTCGCGGTGAGCTGGAGCCTATCCCGACAGACACAGGGCACAAGGCAGGGATATATCCACGATGGGGCGCCAGTTCATCACCGGGCACTGCGGGCAATTTAGTCTGCAAGCCAATTAACCTATGCAGCAGCATGTTTATTGAACTGTGGGAGGAAACTGGAGTGCCCGGCGAAAACCAACGCGGACACGGGGAGAGAACATGCAAACTCCACGCAGAAAGGCACCCGGAGCCGAGATTCGAACCCGGGAACTTCTTGCTGTGAGGCGACAGCGCTACCCACTGGGCCACCGTGCCACCCATAAGGGCACCTGGCATGTTTAAATTCTTTATCTGTTTTTCCTGTGAGAGCTCCATCAACAGTTAGGGATGGATTCCACAAAGATACAAATAAATAAAAAATCCGCGAACAAGTGAATGGACGGAAGAACGCCTCCTTCAAAAAGATTGTTCACAAAACCGATCAGTTGCACGGCACACTGGGAGTACATCCCACCATCGCCATTGACCCAGCATAAGCAACGCTGGACTGGTTTCAGTATTTAGTATCTAATCACAGCCATCATGCTCACTAAAACACTGCTGAACTCTTCAAAGGCTATTGGCAGTGACTCTTTCTTCGAGAAATGTGTTGTAATTAACATAGTTGTTACACGCTCCAAAAATTTCAAAGTTCAAAGGGCAGATATATTGATGATATGTGGCTGTAAAATTCAAATGTGCTTTTGAGCATTCACAGTGAATTGGTAGCTGATCCCAACACACTTGTCCAAAACCAACAGAGCAGTTCCCTGCCATAGGAATATAGAATGTGCTCTGGAGCCAATAGAGAAATTGTTTTTTTTTTAATCCGGGATAGCTGAAGGGTGCATTCTGGTAATTGTTTACAGACATTACAGGGTGTCAGCGATAGGAATTAAAGTGTTGGCTCAGTTAGCAGCACGCTGCACACCTCAACAATCAACGCATTCATCAGATCTGGACACATTTCATGGCTCCTGGCAAGAGTTGCCCTCCTGCTGAGAATATGCGATTAATGTTCCCAAGGCGAGCAATAAGCACCATCTTTCACCAGTCGTGACACCAGACCAAGCCACCTAAAATATCAGTGCCAAATCTCACCTCGTTTAGAATGACTCCCCGCGTGAGTCATCATATCAGCGGAGCCTGCACGCACGCACGCCCGCACACGACAAAACAGATGCCCTTGTTAAGACCTCATCATATTGAGCACTGACTCTTGTTTGTGAGCACCTGTTACGGCTGTCCTTACACGTTGTCTCATTTGTCTCTACAATTCTGCACAAGTGACACAAGGCTGAATCGCTTCAGGAGAAGGGCCATCATTTTATTTTCAGCACACGCGTGAAATCCTGATTCCATCCAGCTGTGAATATATACGAATATCAAGTGCAGCAACGTCAAGTGCAGAAAGTATTGTCGATTTTCTCAGCGGACCAATGCTTTAAAATATCATAATTCAAATCACATCTGGCACCAACTCCTCCACTAGAGGGGGCTTTAGGGAGCCTTCTTAGAAGCTGTTGGTCTACTCGTCCACATTTTGCAGACACCTTGGAAGAAAATTATTTAAAACGTTTTATTTTTTTTTTACTCCAATCATCATATAACAACTCTGAGCAATGCAAATTAATTTTTAAAAAATGTTGTTTGAATTCTGTGGTCTCCACTGCTCGACTAGAGGTGGAAGAGAGTCTGTTCAAGGAACAATAAATGTTGTGACCTTATCTTCTGCTGAAACGTCTCTGAGCGTGACGCGAGTCGCTGCTGCCAACTGATTCCATGTTATGGCCGAGGGCGGGTAAACTCAGGTGAAAGGGTTAATCTAAAAAAAAAACCTACTGCCCAAGGTAAGGATACATGTTGTATGGTTTAAGTTCTAGCAATTTCCACACCACCCACGGGCTCGGTTGTGACATGTGTAAGTCCCGTGACCTTCGACCCTCCACTTCTGTTGAATTCAACTTCGAGCGAATGTTATTTGTGGAGAAAAAAAAGTTACTGCCAAAGCATCCTACATATTGTTTCTTAAATACGCCTCCACTCTGTTAAAGTGCAGTATTTTATATTTCTATACAATAAAACCTCGGCTTGGTGGACTAATAGTTTGTTTTTTTAGCTGGAAGGAACTCTTGAGCTATGTGGCTCTTTTTAACAGCTTTCCAGTGAGGAGGGATGACAAAGTGACCGCATATCACTGGCAGCAATTTCGTCAGGGCAGTGAACCTAGACATCGTGTCTAATACGGGGGAATGGGTGTCTGAAAGTCTGAAGTGCGAGTTTTGGTAAAGGATATGCTTTGTCTCTAAAAAGCAAAAACAAATTAATATACCGAAATTATACAAGGGCGGCACGTTGGCCCAGTGGGTAGCACTGTCGCCTCACAGCAAGAAGCCCCGGGTTCGAATCTCGGCTCGGGTGCCTTTCTGTGTGGGAGTTTGCATGTTCTCTCCCCGTGTCCGCGTGGGCTTTCGCCGGGCACTCCGGTTTCCTCCCACAGTCCAAAAAAACATGCTGCTGCATAGGTTAATTGGCTTGCAGACTAAATTGCCCGCAGTGCCCGGTGATGGACTGGCGTACCATCGTGAGTATATCCCTGCCTTGCGCCCTGTGTCTGCCGAGAGAGGCTCCGGCTCACCGCGACCCTGTACAGGACTAAGCGGTTTCTAACAATGAGATGAGATGAAATTATGCAGAGTAATGAGCATATCTTATAACAACCTATGTATTATGAACACCATTAAATAGATGAATACATGGATCTGATAGCAGGAATGAAAACACCAAAATAAAATATATTATTTCTGTTATTTTCAACTCGTGCTACTGTCTCGGAATAGTGGACAGCAGATAGAGGTCGAGGTCTTGCTGTGTGAGTGAGAGATCACAATTTGAAGAGTCGTTGTATTGAACACTACCCATCTGGAAATACAGTACTTGTCATGAACAGACCTGTCTCTGTCATAGGAATGAGGAATTGAGTCGATATCATGGAGATGAGGTGCTGACAAGTGCTAGTTTGGTAAAGGGAATGTTTTACCTTTATTTTTAACACGAAATGAATGTGAAAGTTAGTCCCTGTTATGGCTATACCCAGCTAGTACCGATGCAAAAAAATGGCTTTTGTACGTGCAATTTAAATGTCAGCTAATTTTGGTCGGATGGGAGCTTTAATGACATGGCTTTCCCGGTTAATGACATTGCTAATTACATTTCCTGGCTGGGTGGTGTTGTGGTTAAAGCTCTTGACTCATTTTTACAAGATTGCCAGTTCATTCCTAGTGAGGATTTACTCTGCCAATAATCCCATGCACTGGCAACGTGGAAGTCTCACCAATAGACCTGACATCTGGCCCATCTGTCTCCGTAGGATAATTTGATGGGTTGTCACGCAATGGCAGACTTGATTAACTTCTGTGACTAATGTCGCAGCATTTAATATTATTTTTAATGAAGACTCTTGGATATATAGCTATGCAATGCTACTGGAGATTGTTATGATTTAAGCCCGCAAATCTATGAAAGCTACCAGGAATCACAAACGATAAAACCATGAGCCTCTGTATTTCTGTGTGCATACACGCTCTGGTTTTATTGACATTGAGAAAGGCCGGATATAATCGCTGCATGGTGTCTACGTTTTTTTTAAATATCGTAATCTTGCTGTAATTGCCATGTCCTGGTCAGTCTGCAGTAGTTCTCAATTGATTTAAAGTAATTGGCGTATGCAATTTCATTTTTCTTGGAGGTGAATCTTAATGCTACCGCAGATAGGAGTGAAAAGAGTGACAAGTGCTGTGAGACGTGTGATAATGGCAGCATGACTCATTGTTAATGATCGCAAGTCGATATGGTGGCACAAATGCCTATTGTTTTGTATGAATACTGATAATGCACAAGTGACACATTGACGTAAAGTAGATGGTGCGATAGGACGGGAGCAGACTGTGGAGGTCAGTTGCTGGCTCTGCAATCGTGGCGCCGCTGGCCTTAGTGATGTCTTGATCTTGACCTTGACAATATTGAACCTTTAAGCAAGTATCGAGTCAATAAATACATAAACACGTGTTTATTTGTAGCATTGCGATTAAGACGCAGTGCATTGAACCTCCCGACCCTAACGAACTAAGTTTCATTCCCCAAAGTCCCTCTGCTTAAATGAGCACGAGGTTGTTGTTAATGTCCATAGGTAGCCCTGAACTATTGATTGACTTTCCATAGTTTCATGGCAGGTGTTGGTTCATTCCAGTGATTTCAAACTTTGTCAGTGACGCCGCACACTTCAATGAGACACACTGTTTCACGGAATACCAACTTTTTTCGGCTGAATCGATTGCTCACATGTCACATTTACTTACATTTACATGAGTTACGATCTTACCGGAGAGGTTTGTAACACAGTGCAATTCAACAAGCAGAACAGGGATTAAGATAAATAGCTGGTGCGTGCAGGGATTTTAATCGAGCCTCTGCAGAGCTTTGTGATGCTTCGAGAGCAGATGTTAGTCCAAGCCGATCCCACAATTCCGTGAAGCTACAGAGAGACCGCGGATGAGGAGGAATAGGTCTGTTTGAGCATTAGTTTAAGGGCATTTTGATTGGATTGAATATTGCTTAAGATGAAACAATTTTGTTTTACATTAATTGTGATTATCTTTGTACTAAATTTCACAGAACACATTTGTTTGGCCCGCACAGCACACTAGTGTACCATGACACCAGTCTATTCGTAGGCTGAGCACTCTTTACTTGCCACATGTCAGTATTTATTTTGCAGACGTTGGAAGAATAATAAGTTCAGTTAACCCCTGATTTTGATTTAAACTCATAGTCTTGTGATCACAAGCCAGATGCGCTGTAAGTAGTACCTGGCTGAATATATCAAGACAATAATGAGCCGATGGAGCGGTGGTGTGTCAATTAACACATTGTGATTCCATCCCAGCCACGCAGGTTTTATTTTTGGCCCATATACAACGCACGTGAACGTTTCAGTGTGTTAACGTCGGCACGAGACAGGTAGAGAAATGGCTGAATGAGCTTCCCATCACAACACCCGATTTTCTGCCAACCTCAGCTCAAGGTGCTTTTTGTGCATCCAAATAATAACCCACCAATTCATTGCACGCTTGCGGAGGTGTGACGTCAATGATTTGGGGAAAATGTGCGTAAGGACATATGAATAACCACGTGTGAATCGCTAACGAAGACGCGAACGGAAGACCACACGTTTCGCTTGAGTGACAGCCGCAAATGTGTGCGCGCGTGTGTGTGGTGCCGTTATGATTAATATCGTTTGAGGGCATAATTCTCAGAGTGCGTACGCGTGGAATCATCGCTTGCTGCCCTTGCCGAAATTATTGCTGAGATTTTTGTGTGCAATGAGCTCTCCAAATCCAATGAGGCTGCCGCTTTTTTAGCTGGGCATTAGTGTGCAATATTCGAGCGCTTATTAATCTAATTAAAGTGGCCGGCTCGCTCCGTGCCGATTGGAGGTTGCTTCCATCGTGACGGACGATTGCGTTAACCGCACGGTGGCCCGTGGTGCCACGCTCGCGGGGCAGCTTGCGATAGCCTCGCACGTTGGGGGTTGCCCTGTTCGCGAGGCGCGGCTGACATCGTTCACACTTTTACAGCGCGCATGGAATAACGCGTCTGGCCGAGCGGGCACGATGGCGGAGCGTTTGCTCTGCGCAATGCTTTACAACGATTCCTTATTTTTCTGCAGTTGCTCACAACTCTAGTCTGCACCACAAACATAGGGCGAGGCATACATGACTTTAGCGAGAATAATTATGCGATACGTCAAGCGCTCGAGGTGTCGAATAATCACAAGGAAGTGTGCCTCCACTACACGATGAGTCATTCAGCGATCCAAAGATTCTGTGTGCATTGAACACGATGGAGGACGCTTTGAACTATTTCTGTAATTAATAAATGTTATTCCTCACTAATTGATTTCATTATTCTCGGTAAAGCGACTGGTGCCGCAACCCGGTGCGTGTCTTACATTCCTGTCTGTCAGCTCAATAGTGACCACGTGTTCGAATGACGCTTGTGCGCCATCTGCCACTGTCTGTAGAAGGTTCAGGGCACGGTGCAGTGGTTAGCACGCCGGGTCTGCGATCCACATGTCCCTGGGTTTAATCTCTCAGCCAGGAGATGTAACGGTGTTCACATTTATTAACTCTGTCCACCGCCTACTTGTGTCCACTCAACAATGTAGATGTGCAGATGACAGTCAACCAACGGGTAGGTTAAAGAAGAGCACTTGGTGTCTGTGGTACGTGTACGGTATTGGGAACGTGTGTGCTTTGGAAGCAACTCTCGAACACCGCGTGTGAGCTGGGCCGGCTGTTCGACACTTGTGCGCACAACCCTGTTCATATGAAAAACTGTCACATTTATTAATGCAATTACGCCACCAAGCACCGCCACCAGGGTCTCAGATGAGGAGTGAAGCGTCAACACTGCCCGCTGCCTATCAAATGGTTGCCCTCTTGCAGGATATGCGATCGGCTGGAGCGATTGTATTTGGTTAAATAAGTAATAATGATTTCACTTTTAAAAATATATATTAATATGTTGCCAGCGCGGTTGCGCACTGTGTAGCGCTGGTGCCTCACAGCAAGAAGGACCCTGGTTCGATTCCCACCTCGGGTGCTATTCTGTGTGGAGTTTGTGTGTTTCTCCCCGTGTCCGCGCGTGGGTTTTGCCGGGTACTCTGGTTTTCTCCCACCGTCGAGTGACACGCTGCTGCCCATGTTAATGTGCCTGCAGAGCAAATTGCCCCAAACAAAGTGTGCAATGCGACGCACTGGCGTCACATTGTGAGTATAACCCCGCCTTGCGCCCTGTGTCTGGCGGGAATAGGTTCCCGGCTCCTCTGCGACCCTGTTCAGGATTAGGCGGGTTACTGATACTGAACTGATTGTATTGCCTTGCTAAGGTGCGACATTATATGAACGCTCCCAGTGCACAATCTCTGTGATGGATTCTCTCCGTTATCAATAGTGTTATCACAGCCCGTGTGTCCTTTTTCGTCTTCCCGGTAACGCAGTCTAAGGGACATTACGGCGCAAATGCTATGATGCAGTCACGGCTCCTCGCCTCCCCCACGTGGCTCGGCCGCATCCCAGTTGCAGACGCAACGCTCCACGTCCCCAGTCCCGCAGTCTGCCCGAACCCATCTCTCACTCGGCTCTTGTGCCACCTCCGGCTGGCGGCGCTGCGGTGGCTGGGTCCTGTCGCCCGCATGCCCAGCCACCACATGCCCACGCACGGCGCGGGCTGGAGTAGAGATGGACTGGCGTGGCACGAGCGATGATTTTCTGAACCGATTCTGGGCCTCTCCTGGGTTCATTGAACCTCAACTGAGTATCTGGTGTCGTGCGTAAACATCGCCACTCGGGAGACAAAGGCGGCCGGGTGCGGTGCTGCCCACCGACTCCCTAGTGTGGCGTGCTGACCTGCATAGGTGCTCACTAACAGTACTTGATCCTACAGTTTGTTGAGGCTATATGGGGGATCTGTGTCTGTGTCACCTGGCTCTGTTTGGTCTCGTTACCAGCCTCCGGGTGGTAATTCCCGTCTCACTGCCCTCCACTGCCCCCACACAACGTAAACTACCAACCATGACGCATTGCCCTGGTGGTGTTTGCAATCCTTTCCTGCCACCTCTTCCAAACTTTGAAAATGTTTTCCCAACTGAATCATTTGTTTCATGTTCCCAGGCGATGGATTTCTTTTCTGATCGCTCTGCAGGTGGCAGCACTCTGATCCATTCAGTAGTAAACATGACTCCGTGGTCTCTTGTACCCATCTCTGGTTAAGCGTTTGAGAATGTGTCTGTGCATCCATCACAGCCCACGAACTACCTTCACTTTGTCAGCGCTGCTCCTTTGTTGATGGGTGCTCAGGTTATTTCTCAGATTGATGCAGTTTTAAAGCGCCTTCATAGCTTACAGTGGCTTCCACACATGAGCAGTAATGCTTTAGTGACTTGACCAAAGTGTGATTGCCTTACCTGTTATCATGAGATAGTCGTTTGAAAGTATTAACAAAGCTTTATATTTGTTGGGTAGCCCAATGTATAGAACAACTTAATGCTGTATTTAATGTTCCGCATGCGTGCAAGATATGTATTTAAAGTTACAGACACGGTGTGTATGTGGGGAGAGTTTGAAAATGGGGAATGTATTAGTGTTGACTCTTTGAGAGCGATGAGAGATGCGTTAGGCCTTGTTTCAGCACTGTTATGTTGTGATGGACTTTGTGAACTTGGCCTGAGCCACAACTCAACGTGACAAAGATAACAGTGAGGTCCTGGGACCGCTTTAGTGGCGCCAGTACCAGCGGAAAGGCCTCGGCTAGAGGCATTTGCAGAATGCCCATCTAGTGCAAGGTTTCCTCAACCTTTTGTACCTCAAGGCCCACTAGGGGTCCTGGTCTCAACGGACCGCTAAGTGGCGCTCGCTGCCCACAGATGGGTCGCGACCCAACCGGTTGAGAATGTCAGTACTGCGTTATTCCACCGCACGGCGAACTCCCAGCTTCGCTTAACTTATACCGCATCCGATTGCGTTGTCAGAACGTACGGCTTCGTCAGAGCTCTCTTGAAAATACCCGAACAAAAAAAGGTGGCGAGGCCTACAGGTGTGAGCTCTTAAACTTCAGTCCACCACGTATAACTTGTCGATCTCCTCTGGTGTACACACTTTGTGTTAACCACCGACACAAATCAGCCTTAAATAAGTACTTGGTATTAGGTGGTGTGGTGGGGGGAGCAGGCGGCCAAGTGTGGTGCTGGCCACTCCTCCCCTTTATACGCAAAGCTGTTCTTATTATGTGCTCCTGAATATCACTCGCCCCAACGATTTACTGGGGGTAATTGGAGGGAGCCTCATGGCGTGTGTGTGTGTGTATGTTAAGGCAGGATTTCATGCACACGCACACACTTACAAAAATCCATTTGATTCCAACTCATACGTTTATACTCCGTGCCTCTGGCTATATTTTTTTTGTTTCTGGTGCTGAACTAATGGAAACTGCTAACTTTTCTCAGTTTAGGACATTCCAAACCATTGTGTAGACTCTTAATGTTGCAGACTTGCAGCTGATTACCAATTTCATTGCAGTGGGCATTGCCTTAGGCTATTGTGTTAAACGAGAGGCTCAATTTAACTTAAATTCTACTCAAACGTTAAATATCAGTGCAGAGTCAACACGATGGGTTTGACTCCCTTCCAGCTCGAGGCGATTACAATCTGATCGTTGATACATCGCATTAAATTATTTTAAAGACGATTTGCTTAGTCAAGTCACTCGCAGACACACATTGCCAGTATGTTATTTACTGTACATTAACAAATTAAGGAAAACATTTACAAATGCACTTCGGTATAAAATGATTTACCCACAAAGAGTGCTGTGTCAATGCTGCGCTCATAGTGACAGTTGAATGCAGACTAAAGTCACCCTAATGGTTTAAAGCCCCAGGAAATGTAATGAGGGCGGTACGGTGGCCCAGTGGTTAGCGCTGTCGCCTCACAGCAAGAAGGTCCCGTCTTCGAATCTCTCGGCTCGGGTGCCTTTCTGTGTGCCACAGTCCAAAAGCATGCTGCTGCATAGGTTAATTGGCTCGCAGGCTAAATTGCCCCGCAGTGCCCGGCGATGGACTGGCGTCCCATCGTGGGTGTATCCCTGCCTTGCGCCCTGTGTCTGCCGGGATAGGCTCCAGCTCACCGTGACCCTGTATAGGACTAAGCGGTTTCAGACAATGAGATGAGATGAAATGTAATGATACAATTTGTAACGCAGTGCCGCGCAAATTCACGCCTGGTCGTGGATGACACACGGATACGGAGGCGTGGAGAGGAAACCGTAGAGAGAATGGGGGAAGGCAGCCACGTAAGTTAGCCGGCGCCAACATTTGCCAGACACCGCTTCCTGGAGGTTATGACGACGTTGTCGGCCAACTAAGTAATTACTTTGTTTTTGTCTGTTTGTGGGAGGAAAGCAGAGAACCCGGAGGAAACTGACGCAGGACGGTGCGAAAACACACAAACGCCACACAGAAATGCATCCCCGGTGGGAGTTGAACCACCTCAGGCAGAACTTTGTTTCTGTGACTTGCAGATGTTGCCACTGCACCACCTCGCCAGCCTATGCAGGCTCTGATGTCGTATAAGACCCTGCAGGGATGTTACATTATACATTGGTGTTGGTCTGATGTCAGTCAAGGTCTCATCTCATCTCATTGTTAGAAACCGTTTAGTCCTGTACAGGGTCATGGTGAGCCGGAGCTTATCGCCGGGTACTCTGTTTTCCTCCCACAGTCCAAAAAAACATGCTGCCGCATAGCTTAATTGACTTGCAGACTAAATTGCCCGCAGTTCCCGGTGATGGACTGGCGTCCTATCGTGGGTGTATCCCTGCCTTACGCTCTGTGTCTGCCGGGATAGGCTCCGGCTCACCGCGACCCTGCACAGGACTAAGCGGTTTCTGACAATGAGATGAGATGAGTTATTAACGGTGTGGCGATATGTGCGTTTGCACCGCGAGATCGGTGCGCTGAAGCCACCTTCATAGGCAGTCGAGCCCTTTGGGTGAATGGTCCAGTGAGGCGATGCGCAAAGCTATGGCCCTATCGTATTACGTGGAAAATATACCAAAAGTCTCAGTGGATTTTAAATAAAAATCTCTGATTCCTGCTCCGTCTAGAGCCGCTTGATTAAACGTCTCTCATGCAATGCCGAGTAATCTAAAAGTCTGAAGAGCGATTCCCCCGTATTATTATCATCCAGTCCGTGTTCATACAGGGTGCGGCATCAGTCGCTTTACCGAGGGTAATTCTTGTTTGGCCGCGCTGATCTGACAACAATGATTTTAATATGCTGCGTGCAGTCGCGATACCCAACATGTGTATTGAACACGATGACGTAAGCTTTAATCAGCTACTGCAATGACTCAAAAGTACAATTCCTCACGAAGTGATTTCGTTATTCTCGGTAAAGTGACTTATGCCGCACCCTGTACATTGCAGCCACCGCTTGCGATGACCTTCGTTTGGTTTCCTGTTGACCATGCTGAGACCACCACCGCCCTCCACGTGGGGCCACGTGGTTAATTGAACGGGTGGCTGCACAGATTTGAGCCCACGATCTCGGTGGCGGCCTGACATTACATTAGCTGCCACGTTCACCCCACCACCTCGTGAACTTTTCACTCGTGCCCTTAATAAGGCACCCTTCACCTGTGGAGCCACGCAACCCTGCCAGGGCGAGCACGCTCAGCATTGATGGAGCGCACAGAGATCATGCAGTGTTACGTATGGGCGGCCAGCTGATGATGGTACACCAAGGTGAATCTTGTCACAACTACTCTGATGTCTCACGCTTAATGGCCCTATATGTGTGCGTTTTCTCTGACTGCCCCAATATAGCCTTGAATGAAATGCTCATTAAAACTAGCGCATGTATTGGCCACATATCTTATGTGAGCAGCACTGTGGCACGGTGAATATCGCTGCCCATCACAGTAAGAATCGCCTGGGTTCAATTCCCGGCTCGGGTGCCTTTCTGTGTGACGTTTGCATTTTCTTCCCATGTCCACGTGGGTTGTCGCCTGGTACTCCAGTTTCCTCACACTGTCCAACGCCATGCTGCCTAGATTCATTGTCCTGACTAAGTTGTCCCCCGATGCCCTGAGATTCTCGTGATGTGCTTACTCGCATAGCGTGCAGCAAGCACGGATAGCGTGCAGCAAGCACG
>JAZEWT010000014.1:21569816-21602420 GCA_036362905.1 Mordacia mordax | reverse complement strand
TAGGCTCCGGCTCACCGTGACCCTATATAGGATTAAGCGGTTTCAGATAATGAGATGAGATGAGAGGTTTTCTGCAGTGGTTAGCGAACGCGTGATGCACTTTCCTTCATGTAAGATCTCATCTCATCTCATTGTCTGAAACCGCTTAGTCCTATACAGGGTCACGGTGAAGTCGGAGCCTATCCCGGCAGACACAGGGTGCAGAGCATGGATACACTCATGATGGGACGCCAGTCCATCACCGGGCACTGTGGGAAATTTAGTCTGCGAGCCAATGAACCTATGCAGCAGCATGTTTTTTGAACTGTGGGAGGAAACCGGAGTGCCCGGCGAAAACCCACGCAGGCACGGGGAGAGAACATGCAAACTCCGCACAGAAATGCACCCGAGCCGAGATTCGAACCCGGGACCTTCTTGCTGTGAGGCGACAATGCTGCCCACTGGGCCACCGTGCCACCCAGTATATACTTTGAAACGCAAATTTACGTCTGAAAAGAACGTTTTGTCATCCTTTCGTCTGGGTGGGACTGACATCTTTTAGTTCCACACTACTTTTTTGTGTTGTGGATTTTTTTTCACGAACAGGATGTTGAAATTACATGTCTACCAAGTTTTATTTTTCAGCACCAATTATATCCAAATTGTGGCTTGTAGAATATGTGTCCAGACCAAAGAACATCCTATTTTGGACCCGCGACTGTAATTAAGTCGTAATAACACGTTGGAAAGTGGCCTGGAAGAGAGATCAGATATCTTTTGATTTAAAATCTCTACCATAGCACAACCCCTAGACTCCACTCCTAACTGCTGAGTAATATCAGGCTGCGTGCTCCACATCTGAAACAAAATAAGCGCAGTTTGGGGTCACCGCAGCATGTCATTTTACTAACAGATTTGAAAATTGAGTTGGAAAAAAATTGAGGTGAACGCAATTATCACTTTGTGGAAAGTCAACTGGCAGCTGAATGTAGAAAAACTGCCTTCATTGGAATGTGGAATTTCCACCACTAGCAGCACCACCTTTGTTGATAGTTGCTTTCCAGAACTGATCTTTTGGGATAGCCGTGTGGCGCGCTCCTCCTCTTCATTCGTGACATCTCACCCTACGCTGGAGGCACCTTCAGTCATTCTGCTAAGACTCAGTGAAAATGCGAGTGTGCTGTGCTATAGCACAGGCTTAATTACTTACATGAACCTGGAAACACAAGAAGGACTTGTCATCCGGTGCTGTGGCACGGCACACTTCACATTTCCACTCAGTCTCAGCAGAATGCCTGACGATGCCGTGGGAGGGAAAACGTCGCAGAGACGAGAGAAGGAGCACTCGACACGACTATCCAGAAAGACAGCGATGGAACGCAATTGTCAATTTGAAGCTTGCTACAAGAGTGGCGGCAGGGTGGCGTAGTGGTAACGTAAAGACAGTCCTGCCCCAGGCAGTCTGACCGTTACCTCGGGCGCCTTTATGTGCAGAGTTTGTGGCTTCTCCCCGTGTTCTGCATGAGTTTCCTCTGAGTTCTCCAGTTTCCTTCCACAAGAAACCCCTAACTCCTCCCTCCCCCCACTCACTGATCAATTAGCCGATACCACGTAATATATAGGCAGCAGTGGCTGGCAAATGCTGGCGCCGGCTGGCTGCCTAACTGCCTTCCCCCTACCTCCCTGCAGTTTCCTCGTTCCTCTCTATCACCCCACGAGCAGGCAATTGAATTTGCGCACCTTGCAAATTGTATCATTCTTATTATTAATTTTAAACGTCGTATATGCAAATTGCAAGTTTCACATGCTGTCAACACGTCAGCTCGTAATATGGCTTGTAAAAATATGTGTTGTTTAAACCAGCATGATCATATCGCCGCTTTATAAATTATTATAGTAAACAGTTTTTAAGTGTTCACCATTGATGTTCTCTCTGAGAGAATGTTTTCTGCAGTTTTTATTGTACAATTCGTTGGTCTTATTATTGTCGCAATACACATTGTGCGCAACAAATAGACTTGCAACATAACGCCATGACGCAGCGAAGACTTATTCTTAAAGTGCCGCCGAGAATGTATTCCGGATGAAAAGTGTTACGATATTGCAGACCAGATTGCTATTCTCTTCAGTGGTTTCAAGGTCAGGCTGATGTCCCTTTTAATGACAGGAGCACATTTACGAATGCACCCACCTCTTGCCAGCATTAAGAAGAGCGCTAATATTTATCTGTCAAGAATTTAGCGAAGGTGAGACAGCGTATCTTTGGTCTTACTCATTTGGTTTTCAAATTTCGCTAACAGAGAGTTTCTGATAAGGAACAGACAGGCGCAGGTTTCAAGGACATTGTGTTCATTTTCCGTGCGCGCTATTAAAATTTAAGAGCTGTACAAGAGAAAGCAGCTATTTTGAAGGATCATAGGGAGGGAATTCGCTGTGCGCAAACGCAGTGCAGATTCATGACTGCGCTATGATAAGATTAAAGTGTTTGACATAAAAACAACATTGAAATCACCACATTTTTTTTTGCTTTGGTAAAACTTAATGCTATAAAGGACATTTCTGCAGTTTATATTCTTTAAGAGTGATCAATTATTGTGACATTAATTAAATACTTGTATAGAAAACCCTTCATTATTATTTGCACAAAGGATGCCTCATTTTATAGAACGTTAATATCTATTTGCCGTACATAACTTACATAGTTTAGTAGAGCGAAATACATATTTTACATTAATCACCGGAATCCTTTGACTCCGGTTATCTTTTTAAAAATAGCATGTAATTGTGAGCAATTCAATGAAAGCTGCTTGGAGTGTTTTTACAAAATTGTATTTCATACTGAAAATAAAAAAAAAACATATTACTACTTCGAGTGTTAAGGTCGGTGCATATGTCCGCTATGATATACGGGATTGTGAACATAGAGACTGGCAATGTGACACAAGGCAGTTTGGAGCGATGCAGCATCTCGCTCATGCACGTGCAGTGCAGTAGTGAGATGCTTTGTGGAATCACAGGATCATAGAGTGTGGCTTCATCGAGCAGTGGATATCACACAGCTGACAGTGATGATCATGTGTTATCTCACATGTAATAGCAGGCCGATGGTGACTTTCAATCAGCTAAAAATGATGATGTCAGCTTGTCTTAGGGCAACCGCGGGCAAATTGCTGGGCTTTGACGAGTACTCTTCACACATGAGCACGGGTCTTAAGTCGATTACAATTGCAAGGATTACCTGCCGTGCGCTTGATGTTCGACCGCCACCGCCACACATCTGCGCGATGCATGCAGACCCCTGACAGCAATGACGGCGTCGCGGCGTTAAGACATCCCACGTGTCGACTGGGAGCGTACATGGCCCCAGCGCTGTTTGCATGTCTCTAGTTGGCTGAATTGACTGAGCACCGCTGCTACACGCGGTAATGTTGTTTCGCGCAGATTACTCTGGTTTTCAGCCACTTGTCCGAGACCTTTTAGGACTCACGTAAGTCACGAATACTTCACAATTCTCCCGAGGGAAGCACGAACTCTTAATGGCAGACGTCACCTGCATCTTTATATAGAACATCCCCGCGGGCTGCCAGTCAGCTAATAATAATAATGAAGTGTACATTTGTAGTTCGGTCTCTGGCTTCTGCAATCGAGACGAAGATGACAACAACTGCCATTCCGGGTTGTTTGTGGCTCACGATGTTAGGAATGGGAGAGTGAATCGTTTTGGAAGTGATGTCTGAGCGTACAGGAGTTTAAGTTACTCGGTATTACCGCTTTTTGAGAAGTCCACTCTTGTTGCTGTATGCAGAATGTGTGAATTCCCGGCATCGATTCAGTATTTCCAACACATTCACTTTTTTCATAAGTGATATCTTGTCTGATATTTTAACATTTTTAGTTGTACTGCGCTAAAAAGGATGGGTATTGACATTGAAAACACCCAAAAATAAATATTTGCTGTTTGCATAGCTTGCATAGTTGTACTAATGGCATCCTTTTAACAGCAGGTTGCATGATTAAAAATGCACTTTTGTCTGTGTTCAGCGTGGTATCTTCTATTACTTCATACTCATTTGCTAATAATTTCAAACACACTGAGAGGGAGCAAAATTCTAGAGGTGGTGACGCTTTCTGTTCTCAATCCCTTTGAACTCGTATTTTGCATCTCAAGTTTAATATCATGCTGTAGTGTATTAGAATTGCGGCTGTTGAAAACAGGTGGTGTGGCAATAATTGCTGCTAATGGATGAGAGTGTGGTTCATGAATTAGAATAGTAATACGATTTATAACGTGCACATATTCAGTCGGGCGGCACGGTGGCCCAGTGGGTAGCGCTGTCACCTCACAGCAAGAAGGCCCCGAGTTCGAGTCTCGGCTCGGGTGCCTTTCTGTGTGGAGTTTGCGAGTTCTCTCCCCGTGTCCGTGTGGGTTTTCGCCAGGCACTTCGGTTTCCTCCCACAGTCCAAAAAACACGCTGCTGCATAGGTTAATTGGTTCGCAGACTAAAGTGCCCGGTGATGGATTGGCGTCCTATCTTGGGTATATCCCTGCCTTGCGTCCTGCGTTTGCCAGGATAGACTCCGGCTCACCGCGACCCTGTACAGGACTAAGCGGTTTCTGACGATGAGATGAGTATAACTACAGTATTGTGCGTGTAGGATCAAATTTACAACGACCAGTAACTGACTGAATTTTTTTTTACAAAAACAAAATTAACAAATGTGTACCTCGAGTCATCATTTTGCACTAAAATGAATCAGGGGTACATTCGTTAATGCACTTCATTATGAACCCGACTGCGTGAGTTCCACTCTTGTCCATGGCTATCATCAGTAATGAGTGGTAGCTGACCTGGTGCTGGGCCTCTTGTCTGTAGACTTGGCTTCAAATGAGTGTCTGGCGCAATGTTTAAACGTCAGCGCTGCAAGAAGAACCGGGTGTGGTGGCAACTTAAATGAATTCAGATCCAGAACAAGCTCCTAGCATGTGGAGGAACCCCTCTCGAGGATTGATGACACTGCACTGTACTTGTGAGAGATGGAACATCATGCCCAATTACACAAGCCAGAAATACACTGGAGAGCTATGCACTTTGACTTTCATCGTAATCCTGTGTCTCTCCTGTGAGCAGGCGAGTGTCCGTTGAAAGTCATAGTTCACTTTATATTTCTAAGTTAAGTATATCCATCTGACTAGGGAAACAGTTCTTAATATTCGCAGTTTAGTTTGAGTCACTTTTCAAATTTGTGGTTTGGTTGTGCAAATAATGGCAGAGAACTTTAAAAGTATTTTTTGCTTCCACAGGGCAAGCACTTTTGGTAATGGTAATGCTAATGGAAATGCCTTAAAGTGACCTGCCTATTGACTAACAGTAATGTATATGCTCTACTGCTGATGTCAATGCTAAGTGGTACTTAATTGCAGATAAATGCCTAAGTGCTAATGGCAGATCTTAAGGGCCTTGGAATATTATAATGCAACCTCAGCATTTGCATCCAGGACTCTCTGGACCTAACGATTCATGGCTGATTGTATGGCATCGTAGCTACGCCTTGTAGGTGTTTGTTCACGCATGTACATGTGGATTGCTTGAATCGAGGCAATTTGGATGAGAGGGTGGCACAGTGAAATGACTTGCGCCTCATCGGAAGAAGGACCTGGGTTCAATTCCTACTGATGTCAGTTTTTATGGTAGTGAGCCGGCATCTTCCCACCAGGCACTGCTTCCTGTATGTTATGATGTTATCAGCCAATTTATTAATGAATGTTTTTTTTTAAGTTGAGGGAGGAAACCGTTGAACCTGTAGGAAGCCCACACAGAACAAGGGGAGAACAAACAAACTCCATTCAGAAAGGCACCCGAGGCAGGGATCGAACCGCCTGGGGCAGGACTTTATTTCTGTGAAGTGTAGATGTTACCGCTGCGCCACCCTGCCGCCCAAATCGTGGCAGGAAAAAGAGACTTGAGACTCTTATGCCTTTCTGAGAACTCACTCTTACACAAGTAAAAATCGTACAAAGTGTCATAGTCTTGAACGTGACTCGATTAACATGGATGCTCAACTTGTGAAAGCAGTTTTATTCTGTGGTGAAAAGTTTTTGCAACTGAGTGCTTGTATGGGGAACTTGCTGAGGGGGATTCTGCCCATTTCCCTTTGCTCTCAGATTTTCACCATTCCTCTCACAAACACTAACGCCGCTTATTGCTCACATGTGACCCCACAATATTTTACAAACGATGTATTGTGGGGTCACTTTTCAACACACAGGTGGGCTGAGATAGTAAAGGAATTGGCGCGTTTTCTGTTCAACGCGACAACCCCTTGCTGATTGGCCGTGTGGGGTGGTGGAGGGTTAAACGACACTATTTTATATATTTTTACGTGACCTGACCCAAAAATGGATTTCATCGATAATATTGGTCACGAAAGCCTTCGAATTAAAGTAACCTCTGGAGCGTGTTTGCCCTACTCGGCTGTGCTCCTTAGATGTCTTGGAATCGGTGGCATGGACAATTACAAGAAACAAACTGACAGAAAATACAAACAAGAGTAACGGTGATACAAATATTACATTCTTAAACCAGCCCGTGACCCAGAATTGTGGGGAGGTAAACTGTTAAAGGCTTTAAAAACATTTCTTCATCAGCCATGGTCAATTGATTTCCAGATGAAGGCCTTTTCCGAGCTGCCTCTAGGTCTCGCTGCCCTGTGATGTAAAAACAAGACCATTGAAAATGTTTAAAACATTTCCGAGTGTTTTATGTCAAACTTTTCCACTCTGTTCCCAGCACTGAATGCACAGCAGCATTATTTTTGCATCTCCGTACACAAAAGTCTGCCATCAAAGGATTGTTCACTTGTTGTCTTTGCCACACACCCTTCAATAATTCCTTATATTTAAAAAGCATTCTCCGAAAGCTTGTCAAGTTCGGCTTCACTTATTGCTGAGCCACTTGCACCCACAGCAAACATTAATCGGGAAGAGCATTTCAGCAGCTCTCTCTTCATGCCAACGCAAGACTGTTGTGCCACTGCGCACAACAGTCATTTGTTATTCTTTGACGCTTAAGTTTAGGGGTGCAAGCGTAGTCCTGTAATGTGTTCCTCACATCACTGCCGGCAGGACCTCCACTAGAAGGAGCTCTGGAGAACTTCGAAGAAGCTCTTGAGCAGGGCTCATCAACCTTTTGCACCTCAAGGCCCTCTTGGGTCTGGTCTTTACCAAGCACCATGTCGTGCTCACGGCCCAGCAATGGGTCAATGGCGGCTACAAAGATCCCCACTCGACACCATATTGGTCTGATCGTCCACTCTGACCAAAGGTGCGAGTACCCACAGTTTACCCCACTACATTGTCCGACCGATCCGCTGACTGTGGCGTAAGCAATCGTACCGATGGGTGGACAGAAGTAGCGGCAGATTCCAGACAAACAAAACGTGCCCCATTGTACTGGCGTAGACTTTCATCACGCGATGTACAATGAGAAATGCTCTTAAGAGCTGCTCTTGAGGTATCGCCGTTCCTCCAGTCAACAGAGGAGGCACGGCTATCTCAAAAGAGCACCTCTTCAAGAACAATCCCATGCATTAAGAGAGGAGGAGCACCTGACGTGGCTATCCCGAAAGAGCAGCTTGGCGCAGTGTGTCAACAGGAAGCCTCAAGTGCAGATGCATGCCAGCCATTACATGATGTAAAATGTCTCCACGGTTCAGATGAGTGTGGGAGGAATGGTGCTCGCCACTGTTGGCGACCCTGCGTGGGTGTTCATGCAAATGCTATCACCTGCTTGGGCCCCTGACTCTAGACTTTCCACAAGGCTTTGCTCGTTTTAAACTATGAGTACTGTTGTGCCAGTGCAAAGATGTGAAAAAATAGAAGAGGTTTTTTTTTTACTATTTCTGGCAATTATGCAGGTGTTGACATCTTAGAACACCATATAGACACTTCTGAAAATATATGCGTTTTCCTTAAAATGAATTGCCTATGAATTGCAAAGACAATGCATACATTTTAATGCATACGTCATAAAAGCATTTTTGTTTGCATATTTGTTTGCATATTTTGTCAGAAGTACGTATGTTTTTTGTAAACTGGACACTTTGTGAAAAGTGTCTGTTTGATGTTTTAAGATCTTAACACTTGTATAATTACCGGTAATGGTAAAACCTCTTCTCTTTTTTACACCCTGGTCATTTGATCAACTCTCGAGTTTGATGAGTTGAAAGATGATCACAATCTTAGCTCGCTTGCGTCCGAACGTGAGCCAAGAGTCATTCCATAGTTTCTGAGAGGACAGATACATCCTCCCCCCCCCCCCTTATTAAATAAACATTCGGAAATAAAAGTTGCAAAGAATGTTGCTTCCATACGCTTCTATGCATTAACACCCTGTCATAGTATTATTAGAGTACGTTTTTAGCCAAGAGCTTGAGCATGTATAAATGCATGAAAAGTTTATTTTTTTAATTCACAGCTTTTTTTTTGTTTCAGACGAGATGATTGTACACGTGCCTTGTTTTATCGACCAGCTGTTTATTCCGTTAACGTAACGCGCCTCGTGCTTCTGTGTGTTATATTCTACTCTTCCGGCGATGGACTGGCGTCCCGTCGTCGGGTGTATTCCTGCCTTACGCCCTGTGTTTCCGGGATAGGCTCCAGCTCACCGTGACCCTATATAGGATTAAGCGGTTTCAGATAATGAGATGAGAGATTCTACTCTTTTACAACTCACCGTCTGATGTCCGAACCCAGTTTCTCACCAGTTCGCTGTAAGCACCAGCGATTGAGAGAACAAATACCTACAATTCGGCACAACGCTGGATCAAAATTACACCCCTGTTCACACAAACGATTGACTACATATTCCTTCAGGGATGTGCTTTTCGCCCATTACTCTCGCTTGCTCTACATTAATGATGTTGCCAATGACTGGCTTAGTTAAACACTTAGTCGTGACGTACGTGGACCGCACTATCGTACCACGTTCACTCTGCTGCTCCACTGCACTTCAATGATCCTACAGAATTCAACTTTGCCTATCTCGCTGTGCCTGGCCTGTCATCAATATGGCGTGCCTGAGCACGGAATGAAAACGCATTTGATCACAGAGAGCTCCTGGGAACCCGCAGCCTAGCCAAGACGCTGGCCTATCTATAAGTTCTCGGTAATAATGCCATCAGCCCAGCACGGTGTATTAAACTCACGGCTGTTTTCATTGATCGCGAGTCCTCGGCTTGAGAAACCTGTTTACTCATTGCTTAAGGAATTCCCCCAAGTTCCTCCCGACCGCTTCATCATGGCCTTGCCAATGTCCCCGTTGTAAGTAAGCTCTGTCTTGTGTGATGCACTCTCTCGCAACCATGACGTTGTGCTGAACGCCCAGCCATACATCAGCCGGGGAACACGCATTAATGTCCCCATTATCCAACACAAGCCGCGCTCTGCTCAAAGGTCCACTTTAGCCACAGGCCCAATTAGACTGATGCCTTGACTTCATGATTCTAGCTTAGCCGTCCAAACACCTATTTCTATGGAATCTAGTGAATGCTAAACTTGATTTATGTCATTACCGTGTCTGCTGTTGGCTTAAATCATCATGTGCCTGGAGGTCAGTAAAATGAGTACTATCCTGCAGAAGTCTGCTGTGGTACACAACATCCAGACCTCTCTGGTTTTTATAGTCCAGGGTTCAGACACATATGTCAATACTGTTATTAGACTCGAACATATTTTCAACTTTAATTAGTTTGGATTATTCCCGTCACGTATCACTCCACCGATTAATTTTCTATTCGAGACTTCCCTTTTAGATCCACATTTTGAGCTTGTTTGTCTACAATCCCCAGGCGCTGACGTTTTATGAGCAGTTAATTCCAGGAATCGGCGTGTTTGCATAGTCTGCCCCAATAGTCTGTTAAAGGTTATCCGGGCCATCTTCCAGTGTGTACGAATGATTGGCTTTATTGCAGTAGCATTGTAAATCTCTCATACTGTGCGGTTCAACAAAACACAGTCGTGGGTATTGTTTGCAATTGTGTGCTTTATTTCTAGTTATTCATAAAAGGCTCAGAAACTCGTGTTTGTTTTGGAAAGAGTCTTTTCGGTATTTAAAGCTGAAGGAAAAAGGCGTGAAATTAATGCCGTTTTTTTTCACGACCGTGTCTTGTTTTGCGTTCCGTGCCGTGGAGGCAACTCTCTGGTCGCTCCGCTCTACAATGACTCGTGCGGCAGAGTTTTAAGGAGACTTTTCTCCCCTCTTTGCTTCAGGCGTGCTCCATCATTCCTCACGTTTCCAGGAATGCTTTGTTTGCACAAATGAAAAAAAAACACGAAAGAAGGCGGGATCAAAGTTCCCATGTGTAGCTAATGTTCCGACTGTCGGGGCAAGTCCCGTTAACAAGCCGTCACGACAATCGGACCATGGCTCGGAGTCGAACTTGGATTATCGGTAGGACAGCACTCCAACCAATCATCATCCTGACCACCATTAGCATCACCGTTCTGTTAAACGTTTGTGATGCATCAATTTTTCAACTTCGTGTGTGTTGTGCTGTAAGCGGTGTGATGACTCCTAGTCACGCTGCCCTAAATTAGTGTTGACCATGTCTTGTGATATTTCACTGTCACCACAATGAGCAGGTGCGTTGATTGTTGCGTTGCCACGCGCTACTTCATGTAGCCAAGTTCGGGCGTAAACTCGGGGGGCGCTGTCACGGGCACTACTTAGTTTTCTTCGGCAGTGGGTGCCCTGTGGACAGACTGGCTCCTGTTTTGGTAGGTCAGGTGACATTTCCTGAGACAACTCTCCCCTCGTTGCCACTGACCGAGCTGAGTGTTTCCCCACGCTCGTCGGAACGTGGATATAATTTGATTTTGTGATGGATGTTATTCCCCAAATTCCACGGAGATGCAGGCACATTAACCACAAGGCCACCAAAGCAACTCAATCCCAAGTCACAAAAGGAAGATTACAATTTGCGACATATGTATGCTAAGTATAGCGGGCAGTATTAATTAAACGAGCTTGGGCATGACACCCTTCTACTGACTTTAGCAAAAGGATTGTGACAAAGCCCATGTTGAATTAATCTATACCCTTGTGTAAAATTTAGCACTGGCCTTGATTACTCTGCCAGTGTTGAAGTGTTCCTCAGTTAAATTACCATTGCAAGTTGTGAGTGTGGATTGTGTTCATAAGCAGAGTACAGAATAATGCGTGGCCTTCCAGTGAGTGGAGTTTTTCAAAGCAAACCGAGCCTGGATTCTACGCCACGAACATTAGCAGTGGAAGTTTCTTTTTGGCACATTATTGTGTCGCCTTTGTTAAGCCATTTCATTTCCTGATGCTTTCATCCTCCGCTTGTGCATTGGGACATCCAGACTCACTGTGCTCTTCTCTCGCATTTATAGTTTACAATCTCGGAATCTCGGCCACTGGACATTTTTTAGCTCATAATCCTACACCTGGTTGATAAAATTAGTACCACGTTGGTTGTTCTATAGAGAGGCTGACCACCACCGTGAGAACGTGGAATTTCTGCCATTGACTCAGACTCATAATGGAGATGCGCACTCTGCTATTGTTTAAGAAGGTAGTCTAATTGGATTTTAGTTTTAATAAAAGCCAATTAGACTACCAATAAAAATATATTTTAATAAAAATAAAAGCCCGTATTTTGAAATGTCTATGAAACTCAACTCCACATTGAACTTCCAGTGCCACGTTTCAGGAGCGAGCATGCCACCTTACTGTTAATTGAGCAGGATATGGAGCAAGAATTGCTGGGACGGAGCGAATGTAATAAAAAAAAGTGGCTTTCACTATGAAACAACGCTTGTGTTTATTCTATTTTTATGATGAAACTTCGAGTAAGTGACCCATATGTGCTGGTGACCCATGCCTGCATTGTTTCTCCAAGAAAAAAAGATTTCTATTAAGGACAAAAGAACATGGGGAGTTAAAAAAAAGAATAGAAAATCGTCCAAGGACGGTTGAATATTCTGCGGTCAACTCCTGCTGGGTGCTCTCCGCTCCACGCTGTATGATGAAGCAAAGCGACGCGTGTGATGCGCGGGGGGACAGCTGTGTGAAAGAAGGCGGAGGCATTGAAGTGGCACCAACAGAGGCTATCAACCGAGCAGGTTGTCAGCAGGCAGAGCCCTGAGAGGCTGTCACAGCAGATCTCGGAGGTTAGAAGTCAACTGGAGAGTATTTGTGAGAGCTGGAAAATGAAGGAAGTGATGGTGAGGAAACGTCAAGAGAGCTGGCTGTGATAAGTTATTGATATTGAGATGCATTGATATCCTGTATAAATCCACATTGCAATTGAAATCAACGAATCTGCTTTCATCTGTAATTAAGGCCACATCCTGCTGCAGACATTCGTATCTGATCATACTTCTTTGCTTCCTTGCAGGGCTGCTCTTCAGTGTTGCAAATCCTGGCCACAAGGAGAAGAGCACAGTGAGATTGAAACATGCTTGTGTGCCAATGCAAATGGTTTGTGCCGTAATGCGCAATGATGTTCATTGCCTTTTTCCCATGCTTTGGCACATCCCGTGTTGCCCCGTGTGTGCGTGCGTGACAGATATGTAACCAGGCTCTTCAGATGCATGGAGGTTATGGGTACCTGAAGGACTATCCTGTCCAGCAGTACATGCGGGACACTCGCGTGCATCAAATTCTTGAAGGTGAGTCAGGACAGCCCGAGACTGCAGGTGAACTGACAGCGTCCGCGGCAGGGTGGCGCAGTGGTAACATCTGCACCGCACAGAAACAATGGTTCTTGCCCAAGTAGGTTCGATCCCCGCCTTGGGCACCTGTCTGTGGGGAGGTTGTGTATTCTCCCCCGGTTCTGCGTGGTTACTTCCAGGCTCTCCTGTTTCCTCCCACAACTTAAAAAAGAAACTCATTAATGAATTGACCGATGACATCCCAATATATAGGAAGCAGTGTGTGGCAATATGGCGCCTAGCTTCCTCCTCCTCCGCCTCTCTGTGCTCTCCTCGCGCCTCTGAGTCGTTCTCTATCGAATGAATTCCTTCGACAGTGAACGAATATGTGCGCGTTACAAATGTAAAATGATACAATTATTATTAACTGCCCTCCGTTACTTTTAACACTTTCAGTGGTTTCCTGTTCGAATGAGCATTGAGGCAGTGCTCATCTCGAAGGTGACGGCAAGAATATTCGGGGATCTTGATCCAGCAATGATTAGATGAGGACTGATGATGTAGGGAAACGGGACAGTGTCGCCATTTTCAAATGAGCATCATTGTGATGCTCAACATGATGCATGATCCTGAGTATAAATTCCTCATTCCCATGACAATAGCCAGTTTCTATGACACGTTTCTTGGTTGAAATGACAGATGACTCTTAAGGATGGCTGTCCAACATGGGTGGTGAAACATCACGAAGGAGAGAGTAGGAACACTGGATATGGCAATCGCAAAAGACCAACTATTGGGGTCACTTCTCGTACATTGAGATTGTGAATACTAACTTCAATGAATTTCCGCTTACCTGAATTTTACGTTACCAACACGTTGGGAGTAAGTAGTATTTAAAATGTTTCGCTTATACGAACATAGTAGGAGGAAAAAACATGACTTAAGGGCATCTGTATGGAAATAATGCGCGGAGCTTGTGTAGCCCGACTGAATTAGATCGACGTTATTCCACAACACACAAGGGATATCAATGGAATTTGTCAATAAAACCAATATAAACCCCTCTCCTTTCTAATTAATTGTACTGTTAATAGGATTAGTTCACTGATATTGATTCGTGTCGAAAATAAAACAGTGGCTGTGTAAAATAACAGGTGAAAGTGCGGCCTTGCAATTGCATACTCAAGCCACTGCTGCTGAAAGGGCCTTCTCTAGAGGGGGCTCTTGAGTGCCCTTCTGGAAGGCAGGGGGACTTCTTTTGCCCGCGGGCCAGATGTTTTTGAATGGGTGGGAGTACCCACACTTTACCCGTCCACACGCAACCTGCTGATCAGCTAACTGTAGGGTGCTCGTTTATGGGGCAGCACGGTGACACAGTGAGTAGCGCTGCCACCGCACAGCGAGAATGTTCCCGGTTCGATTCCCAGCTCGTGATGTGCGGTTTGCACGCTCTCCCCATGTCTGCGTGGGTTGAGGATTAGGTTCTCCCACAGTCCAAAGGCATGCTGCCTAGGTTTATTGACCGAAGTAAAATGCCCCCTGGTGCCCTGAGATGTTGTAATGTGCTTACCCCTCCCCACTGGACAACTGTTAAAAAGAGCTATTTACCTCAATGGTTTCCTCCAACTTAAAAAACTGACTGCCTCATACTCGTGGCTGATTTGAGGCATGTTTTACCTGGAGAGTCACGTCCTTAAAAGCCAGTTATTCCGACAGTGCAGGCCACCCACCCACGATAGAATTAAATATCAATGTGACATGGACCGGGGCGGCACCGTGGCCCAGCGGGTAGCGCTGTCGCCTCCTCACAGCAAGAAGGTCCCCGGGTTCGAATCTCGGCTCGGGTGCTGCTTTCTGTGTGGAGTTTGCATGTTCTCTCCCCGTGTCCGCGTGGGTTTTCGCCGAGCATTCCGGTTTCCTCCACACAGTCCAAAAAACACGCTGCTGCATAGGTTAATTGGCCCGCAGACGAAATTGTCCGCAGTGCCCGGTGATGGATTGGCGTCCAATCGTGGGTATATCCCTGCCTTGCGCCCTGTGTCTGCCGGGATAGGCTCCGGCTCACCGCGACCGCGTACAGGACTGAGCGGTTTCTGACAATGAGATGAGACGTGGACGGTGAAGTCAAACCTGTGAACGTCAGAACGGCCGCCGGCCTCGTATTTCGTGTCACGGTGCTGATCCGGGGCGGCTGAGCTCCAGAGCTCAATCCCCGAGGGTAAACAAATGAGAAATGACCACCGTCTCGTCGCGAGCAACTGTGCCTGTGTGCGCCCAGCATAGCGGCGTGGTGTGCGGCGGTGTGCGGCGGTGTGTATCTGTGTGTATCTGTGTGCGCCCAGCATAGCGGCGTGGTGTGCGGCGGTGTGTATCCGTGTGTATCCGTGTGTATCCGTGTGTATCCGTGTGTGGCGGTGTGTATCGGTGTGTGGCGGTGTGTGGCGGTGTGTATCCGTGTGTATCCGTGTGTATCCATGTGTATCTGTGTGCGGCGGTGTGTATCTGTGAGTATCTGTGTGTGGCGGTGTGTATCTGTGTGTGTATCCGTGTGCGGCTGTGTGTGTGTATCTGTGTGCGGATGTGTGTGTGTATCTGTGTGCGGATGTGTGTGTGTATCTGTGTGCGGATGTGTGTGTGTATCTGTGTGTGTGTATCTGTGTGTGTGTATCTGTGTGTGTGTGTATCTGTGTGTGTGTATCTGTGTGCGTGTATCTGTGTGTGTGTGTGTGTATCTGTGTGCGGCTGTGTGTGTGTGGCTGTGTGTGTGTATCTGTGTGTGTGTATCTGTGTGCGGCTGTGTGTGTGTATCTGTGTGCGGCGGTGTGTGTGTATCTGTGTGCGGCGGTGTGCAGCGGTGTGCACCCAGCAGGAATCACTGCATACGCAAACAAAATATAATGCGTAATAACTGCCTCTCCCCCCCCCCCGCCAAACAAAACGAAGTAGCCAGAGTTACATTCATTGTACTCACCTTGAGAATGTAAATTAAGGAATGGTTGCAAGTTGGAATTAATCGTTCGGTGAAATTGGGACTTATATTCCAAACTCACGTATTGGGTTCCTTTGATGGCGTTAGAAGCCATGTCTTTGTCTTGTTAAACGTGGCGGACAGGGTGGTGCAGATGCTACCACTGCGCCACCCTGCCGCCTCTTGCCCGAGGCAGTTAGATTCCCGTCTCGGGTCTTTTTCTGTGTTAACAGCACGAGGCAGTTCCATTCCTGCCTCGAACACCTTTCTGTGTGGAGTTCGTATGTTCTCTCCCTCTTCTGCGTGGGTTTCATCTGGATTCTCTGTTTTTTTCCCCACGTAAAAAAAAGAAACCCACTCATAATTGTCCGATATCATCAGAATATCTCGGATTGTCTGGCAAATGTTCTTGCCAGCTGACTGCATTGCTGCATTTTCTCTGCCTGCCTTTCGTCTCTATAGCTGTGTATCATCTATTACTCCGCGTAAAATTTTGATGCGTTCTAAATGTTAAGAGTATTATTATGTTTAGAATAATATTGTGCATCTCCCCCTGTCTTGTGTGGGTTCCTCCGAGTACTCCAGACATGATAATATATTTGAAGCCGTATCTGTTGTGTTGGCACCGGCTGACCCCACCTCCGCGTCTCGTCCATGACTGATTAGAATTTATGCACATTATCGATCGTTATTATTATAATTAAGTAAGCTGAACACTCTGTATGTTACCCCATTATTCGTCATTTGATAACCAGATGAGATCTGTTTTCTATTTTCGTCAGTGGTAATTACCAGATCGTCGGAATACATAGCATGGTTGGCCAATGGAGAGCCATCCATTGACTGCACCCAGGCATTGATCAATCTCCCATTTTATCTGTACCAGTTGTAAAATCCTCTGGTACATCCATGGAATATTCTCGATCTACAGCACTTTTCCTGGACACAGGTCCTGGATCACCTTAAGTACTTCCACCACAGATAGCAAAGCTACCAGTCACTCACAGGGGGATGCTGCTTCTTCCAAATGTTTGAGGCACCGCAGCCCCAGCAGGGTTGCCCCCGTATTATCTGAGCTGAGGGGAATCTCCTCCCCCGAGATCTAACAACAATGCTCAGCAAATCTGCGAACTTGTTCCTGGGAGTCAGAGATCAGATTACCAGTCCTTCCTTCAACGAAGGTAACTAATGTGATGTTGCAAGTCACTCTTCTGATGGTATTATAAGTGATTTGTGATCACAGGCTACTGAGGCAGACTCCATCTCCTCAGCAGCCCGCGACCACCACTCATCCTAGCAACAACGTACGGCTCTCCGAACCAGCGAGTGAAGGATGCGATAAGCCTCCTCATTCTTGGACGTAAGATACTGTGAATTGTGGGAGTGGGCCTGCCACTTTCCCCGCGGCCAGTCGGAACATCTTCGTCAGCCAGGGTCTCTCGGGAGGTTTGGACCGTGTATCCAGTGGAGTCATTCCAGCTGAGTGAGTCACACGGTCCTGAACTTCCCCCGTTTGCCCTTGGCTGGCATCAGGACGAGGGGGAAACAAACTGCAAAGCGATGATGAAATTCTCGCTGCCAGCTTTTACCAGCAAGTGGAGACCAGGCCAATGCGAGTTTGATTAGGGTCATAGTTTAAAAGTTTATGATAATACATTACATTGATGGTTAGCACCTTTCACCCGCATACTCCAAAGCACTGCAAGAAACAAAGGCAGGGGAAAACAGCTATGCTGACAAAGCCAGCCCATCCGAAACCGCGCACTTGAGTTTTATAGCGCTCTCGGCGCATGTATTGAGTGTTGTGATACGTGCGGGCGCCCACCACCGTCGTGATAGAATAGCAGGCACAGCTTACACACGACCAGCCGATGGTCAGAGGGCAGATCAGCTTCATGGCAGGTCCGCTGTCAAGAACATTCGTCCGCATCCGCTGTTCTCTCACTACGTGGTCCAGATACACAAAGGTACATACACAAACATTAGCAGGAGCAGCAAGGTACACGGGTGTACTTACACACTCATATACAATATGCAACAACAGCTGCCAGTCGGCGTTAAGAGATGGTGATATCATCGCAGCATTTATGCCAGGCGAGGTGTACTTTTAATGTGCACGCGTGTGCTGATCGGGTGACGCATAATAAGCATACCTACACTCAGAAGTGGATACGCATGCACAATGTAAATAAATATAAACACAAGCAAAGGGTACACAGTTTGACAAAGACAAAGATGCCCTGTTTACACTTAACAGACTGCAGGCTCAAGTGCAGTTAATGAACACCAATTAAGGGAAATTAATTCGGGTCAGCGGGTTCAATAAGCACACCTACACTCAGAAATGGATACACATACGCAATGTAAATAAATATAAACACACGCAAAAAGCACACAATATGACAAAGACAAAGATGCCCTGTTTAGACTTAACAGACTGCAGGCTCAAGTGCAGTTAATGAACACCAATTAAGGGAAATGAATTCGGGTCAGCGGGTTCGTAGCACAGCGCGTTAACCGCTGCGAGTGGTTGGTCAGTGGTTCGCGTGCTGGGCTACGAATCTGGTGACCCGAGTTTGATTCCCACTCATGGCAAGGAGAACCACCAGTTACTGAGTCTAAACGTTTTCATACATTTTCTGACTGAAATGGAATGTTGGATCATTTTGCTCAATAACTAAATGAGAAGTAGATTTGTTAAATATGCTGTTTGTTCACTCAGGTTATCTTTATCGACTGTTAGGCCTTAGATGAAGATCTGATCACGTTGTTGTTCGAATGTATGGCAACAATTCGAAATGGTTCAAGAACTTTAGCTCACCACTGTGCACACAGAAAAATAATTGTCCATCATTTATCCATTCCGCCTTAAGGGGCAGGTGCTGTTAGTGAGAACCATCAAACACAGACGCAAATAACGCACATAACGAGCACTGTTACACAGGGGAGCTCACGCACAAACGCTATCAAGCAAAGCAGATAAAAACATAAACATGCGCACACTGATGTCTCTCTGCTCCCTTTCTCCTGCAGGGCGAATGCAATTAAGGGCAATAACATCACGGACACACCCCTGCAGTTTCATATATTGACCCATTTTATCCTTATTGTCAACATATTAGTTGGCTCTATGTGAATAAAGCCACGAACTAAAAAGAGGGATGGCTTCATATTTTGACAAGAAATTGACTTTTTCTAACATTGAACACGTTGATTGCCATGGTGACCCACACTAGGCCTCTCCCAGAGGCCAAATGTGTGGCGAGACCACAATGAAACAAGCATAGAGTAATGTCTCCACAAAACAAGCACCGCGTGACCCAAAGTGTGGTTCATCTGGTAGTCCTTTGTTTATAATAATGTAAATAAACATTTCTTTATTTTGGAATCTCTCATGAGCCCCAAGTCCAATATTATCCCAAGAAGGATGTTGCGTTGGGTTCTTTTGGCCATTTCAACATTTGTTGTTGTTGCATTTACCATGATGCTCATCGTACGACGATTATCGTCATGATGATGATTGTTGTTGGCAAAAACCCATACCGGTAATTGGATCACACTCAAATATTTACACTAATAGGTTCATGAACGTACTTGTTGTCGAGCCATCTCCTGGCCACTGTATAGCCCATTGTGTTTGTCACTTTTAAAAATCCGCATGATCCACCAACCCTTGCTGGATTACAGGTTCTTATCACCGCGTCCATCGCGCTCTTGCTTGACATATGTTTGGCCATTTCTTTAGTGTGTGTGTGTTGGGAGCTGCTGCTGTGCCATTATGGTGACGTCATTCGATTTGCGATGCAGACATCACCAGCTCGTTCTGGCTCGCCAGGTGAAACAACGAGCAAGCTTTAAAACAACAATTACTCCACATCTTTCCAGGTGGCAGCTTAAACGGTAAAACGACGGATGGTTGGCGTGTGGTAGGGGAGGCTCTGGGTATTCCTATCTATTTGACTACGTGTGGGCAGTATGTAAGAGTAGGCCATATATGTTTTAAGGTTGCCATTCTCAACCAGTGTGTAGTGACCCATCAGTGGGCCGTGAGCGCCACCTAGAGAAGACCAGACCCAAGTAGCCCAAGTGGACATTGGGGTGTAAAAGGTTAGGAAGCCCTGTTTTAATGTGGTACTCCTGAGGTCCCTCTAGTGGTGGATGGCTCACGTTATCGGCGACATGTTTAAAACTACACTGCATGGAGGGCGGCACCGTGGGTAGCGCTGTCGCCTCCTCACAGCAAGAAGGTCCCGGTTTCAAATCTCGACTCGGGTGCCTTTCTGTGTGGAGTTTGCGAGTTCTCTCCCCGTGTCCGCGTGGGTTTTTGCCGGGCACTCTGGTTTCCTGCCACGGTCCAAAAAACACGCCGCTGCATAGGTTAATTGGTTTGCAGACTAATTTGCCCTCAGTGCCCGGGGATGGATTGGCGTCCCATCGTGGGGTTATCCCTGCCTTGCGCCCTGTGTCTGCGGGGATAGGCTCGGGCTCATCGCGACCCTGTATAGGATTAAGCAGTTTCTGACAATGAGATGAGACATTGCACGGATAATTCCTAAATTTTAAAAGGGAAGAACCTTCATGAGTGATACACAGCCTGCTTTTTTCACCACCTCATAGAGATCGCCTCATTTCTCGGTAGTGGTGGTTCATTTACAGACTGAAGGCTTTGCATGATTCACCGGCTTTATCTCCACAATGTTGTTTCTCACATCTGAGTCATCATACCCATTGGGATTTATGAAGATGAAAGCCAAAAACGAACATCACTCGAGCACGGCCGATTCCAGAGTAAGCAGGATTATACGGAGCACTGCAGGCCTATTGGACACACGGCAGTGAAATGGACACTTCACACGTCACTCCGACCTGCGAGGTAACAAGATTCATGAACTCTATCTGATTGTTTTGACAATCTTCTGTCACGGAATATCTGTTAAGGCCAGTGTGGAATATGAAGGAGCGACACGAACCTGCTGTACGGCTGTCCTTGAACCACAACAAGCAATGGCCACTGCACAGAAAATCAATATTGGCGGTGGTCATCTCCATTGGTGGCCCAGAACTAGGAATGGAATTTCCACATTCTATTGCCAGGAGACACTCCTTCCATCTGCAACCTCTTATTTACCTCCCACAAAGTGGGTCCCATTTTATCACACGACACAGGGTTATTGGCCGGTTTGACCTGATGACAGGTGCTCATTTTAGGATGAGTGAATATAGACGTGACCTGGGTTGTGGCCCCGACACCATTCCCTCTTGATGAGCACTGCGGAGAATTGATGCGGGACCGGAGCATTCGTCACCACGTCACGACCGTCGTGCACGTCCTGATGGTGTTGCGATCTCCCGCTACCCCTAGATTGGTTGGAAAACACTTAGGATTCAACGCTAATGTTGCTCTTCCATTCCGCCGTGCGTAAGATGAGGGGCTGCATGCAATGACAGAAGATGTTACCTCCCCGCTCACCCTTGTATTCAATTTGACGAGTGCTGTTGGCGTGGACCTGCTGAGGGTGCCAGAGAAAACAAGTGACCAGGATCACGCCCAGCCACCTTTGTCTCCATCTCGTTCACACCGTTGGTTGGGTTGCGTAGTGGTAACATATGAACCTCACAGAATGTCATGCCAGTGGAGGTTCGATTCCCCACCTCGGTCGCTTTTCTGTGTGGACTTTGTGTTTTCTGCCCCTATTCTTCGGGTGTTTCCTCCAGGTTTTCCGATTTCCTCCCAACAAATTAGAAAAACACTCATTAATCAATTTACCCATAACATGATAATATAAAAGAAGAACTGTCAATCACATGTTGGTGCTGGCTGGCTGGATGGCTACCTTCTCCTCGTCTCTCTGTGGTTTCCTCTGGATTCTCTTTAAAGCGAATAAATCTTTCGTCTTTAACTAAAGATTTCCGTGGAGAGGAACAACTTAACGAGTCTGTGGTTTCCTCGAGCCTCCATAGCCACGTCTCGTCAATGACCGGGCGTGGAGTTGCATGCGTTACAAATTGCATTCTTATTTTTATTATTCTCATATTTATAAACCGCTCCAGGCACTTGTCTGTGCCGAGTCAAACTAGAGGGAGTTCAGGATAAGGTTTCCGGATTCCACGCGCCCCCTATGTTCTGCGTGACCAGAATTTGTCCGCACGCAGTCTTGCCGTGAACTCACGACTCTGCCATCACACATACGCACGCTCACGCACATGACTTCACATGGGCATAACTGTCAGCTTCTATTCGTCTTCTTTCGCGTTATTTAAATCTCAGCGGCGCTGTGCATCGGGCCACTCGGTACGCTCACGAAAGCGTGCCACCAGCGTGTGTCTCTGCCGTCACCGCTGACCTCAAACGAAAATTGTGGGCATTGAAAAAGTTTTATTTATCGAAGCGTTTCTCTGAAGTGTGAGCACCTGCGCGGCATGTTGCGCATCATGCAAAATGCGGAAGATAATGCGCTGTGGATGTTGTTTAAGCCGCTTCAAACATCCGAGTGTATAAATCAACAGAGCAATCCCGTGCACCGGTGGTGACAAAGCGCGCTGGGTGCGCGAATTGCGTGTGAACGGTGAGATAGCTGTGTCGCGTCCTCTCAAGGCCAGCTTTGACAGCAAGAATTGCTCCAGCAAATCCATTGTTGACTGAGATAGCGCAGCGTCGGCTTGGGTACGGATGTAAAAGTGTAGCCTTACAATGCGCCGCTCCTTTCCGCTGCTGGCAGCAGGGTCCACACCGGAGGGAGCTCCATAGCTTCCCTCTGGGGAGGCTGTTTCCACCCACTCTCTCCGTTTGCCAGACATCGTGGACGAGGGGCATTGGGTGGGCGGCAGAGTTTAAAATATCAGCCTTTGTACCGATGTAGGTTTTCCCGGCTTGATGTTATGAGAACTATAATGATGTAGGTTTCACGGCTCGATGAGAACTGTTTTCCAAGGCTGTTCTTTTGCGATGGCCGTGTCCAGCACTCTCCCTGTCCTTCATTCTCTCCTTTTGCAAGACAGCTTTGTCAAGCAATGTTAACATCAGGGTTTGTTTCAGTGAGCTGCATCCCTCTGTATGCTGAGATCATGTGCAATGCACAATGTGCATGACATTCACTGGGGTAACTACTTGAGTGGTGATGATTTTCACAATATCATGATTGCTGTGATGTCGTTTCGCATAAGTTTGTAATTATATTGCATGTTGCAAATAGTATTCGTGGTTTGCTGTACTTCCAGTACAATTAAAAGTGATTGTGACGTTTTTCAACCGCAGTTCGCTATATTTAAGCCACAAGTACTGTTAATCGATGCAATTGATTATGATTAAAATGCATGCGCTGCAAGTCACACTCCAATGATTTAAATAATTTCAATACAAAACATTTTACTAACATTAATTTAACGAATGATGTAAATGTATCATGTACAATTTAAAATTTAGATTTTTGTACTGTTTTGAGGAATATTTTTTGTTGGGAAATAATGCTGTTTCATGAGCAACGATAATAACGATATGAAGTTGTAATGATCTTTAGCAAAGCAGGTAGTATGCTTATAGTGGATCTTAGATTGTATGAAGCCGTGAGTACTCTAACTTGCCACTTTTTGGGTGCTTTACAAGTAATCTGTGTTACAAGTATTTCGTTATTGTAATCAGATTACCAACCACAGGTAGGTGAAATTCTGTATTCCAGCCGATTCTCAGCGTGCAAACAGCTAAGTCGCATGGAACAGTGATTCTTTTTAACGAATTCATTGGTAAAAAAAACATTAAAAATCCAATATTAATAACCAGGGTGAATAATCGCGTGAGCCACGTGGGTTAATGTGGAGTCAGGAACCCATGTCATCCACAGAGTCTGGAAGAGGTTGTAACACACGTGGCACACGTGCTTTGCGGAGTGGGATGGGTTATCAAGACAGAGTACAGTGGGACTGGCAGCCAGAGGTCGATACTCAAGGTGAACACCTTTCAAGCCAATGTCACAACACCATGAGACCAACGAGAGGTAGGAGCATGGTCATCAACAGCGCTTTGTGACCCTAGGGTGAAAAGCGCTCGATAACTGCAATTATTATTATTAACATTGGAAGACGCAAGCAATGGAAGGAGGTATGTGTGAGAAGAAGGTATGGGGATGATCATTTCTTGAGCTCTTCATTTCCCGCGTTGCATTACTGCCGCAGACTTTTAAATGACAGAGATTTATATGTTTTTAAGCAGGTAGCTTTATGTAATCTGCAGTGACATTTGCATAACATTTTAGGTAAATCCTATGATGCTGCGTGGTATAATAACCTTGGACGTCACGTGCATTGTTGGGGATCATTGAAGCTCTGTGGTTGTGCTTGGCCACAAATTAATTTGCTTATTTCGCTGAACCTTTACACCTGAAAACCTCCTTTAAGCTCCGTTGCCAGAGATGGATTTGAACTCAGGATATTAGCAAAGCTCACTTACTACTGTAACACGGGAATTTTCCCCTGAGCCTCTCGGCCACCAAATGTTTTTTTTTAATCCCCTGAGCCAAATAAAATCAATAGCATTAATGTGATGGCTGTGTTGTGCAACCTCTGTTGTGTTACCTCCATTGCTCATCCTAGATATATACAACAACAAAAAAGTGTTTGCCAGCACTAAGTATGAATGAGGGGCGGCACGGTGGCCCAGTGGATAGCGCTGGCGCCTCACAGCAAGAAGGACCCAGGTTCGAATCTCGGCTCGGGTGCCTTTCTGTGTGGAGTTTGCATGCTCTCCCCGTGTCCGCGTGGGTTTTCGCCGGGCACTCCGGTTTCCTCCCACAGTCCAAAAAACATGCTGCTGCATAGGTTAATTGTATTGCAGACTAAATTTCGCTCAGTGCCCGGCGATGGACCTGCGTCCCATCGTGGGTATATCCCTGCCTTGCGCCCTGTGTCTGCCGGGATAGGCTCCGGCTCACCGCGACTCTGTATAGGACTAAGCGGTTTCTGACAATGAGCTGAGACATCATTATATACAGGAGGCAGTGTCTGACAAGTTGGCGCCGACTGCTGTAAAGCTGCCTCCATAGCTGCCTCCACAGCTGCCTCCACAGCTGCCTCCACACACCCCCCCTCTGCGGTTTCCTCTGTATCCTTGTCCCGTCCATAAGAGGTGTATAATTTGCACGGCGCGTATCAAATTGCCTGATTCTTCTTTACAGAGAGAGTAAGTAACCCAAAAGAGTAAATATAACGAACTAATTCTCTCCATAATCGCCGATTAAAGCCCCAGCTCCCGGTTGAGAAGGCCCTGCGTGGGATGGCTTAAGTGACATTGATAAATGTGCACACGCTGAAGACACCTCATTGCACATTTAAATCACCAATTTACATGTTGACGATGGGAAGAAAAAAGTGTGAAAGGAATTATAATTTCCTTGTTTTGTTGTTGGACCCTGGTTGTGAACTCCGTGGTTTTCCATTCTGCTGCCTCTAGTACAATGCACAGTGATGGGTTGTTAAGTTTAATTTTGTTTGATGTGGACCATGAACTATATTTAAAAGGGCCTCCCTGACTGACGGCGTAATGTGTTTACTGTTGGCGTCATGTTGAGATAACATCCGATCGGGCAGCGTGGGGCATGAGTTAATTTAAATAGCAGGGGGCTCGAGCAGTCTGGCTGCGGGAGCCCTGATAACATGAGCTGTGTAAGCGCAGCGCTTCCCCGTTATCTGCTGAGAGCAGCTGTCTTCCCCATTTTTCTTCAGGTACCAATGAAGTGATGAGAATGATCGTGGCCAGGAGCTTGCTTGAAGACCACTGAACAAGACTTAGAATTTAAGTCTTCCAAGACGACAAGCGTCTCCTCACACCACACGCTTTGGATTTCAGTTTTAAGTTTGTCATGATTACATATCGTTGCATTTACTTGTTATATGTGCCTAGGTGCTCGCTAATGGCACTTGCCCATGCGGTGTGTTAACGCTATACGGGGGATCTTTGTCTGTGGACATTCAGTTGTCAGATGGTTAGACTGGGTGAAACGATCAGCCACGCACGTTACTGGAAAATGGTGTCGACATCAGTCCTGACCTTACCATAGGTCAACCCGGCCCTACACATTTACCTGGTGTCGTGTGTAAACATCAGCAATAAGGAGACAAAGGCGGCTGGGTGTCGTGCAGGCCACACCACCTCGTCGTGTGCCATGCTTGTCTTTGGAGGTACTCCTCCAAACTGCTTTCGCTGCAGCAGCCTGAAAAGGCTGTGACGGGGGATCGTTGCTTTGTACCACGTGCAGTTATGGAAATAGTATCATAAGGGTTACTGCACAAGATTCAATTGGTAGCCCGACAGATGATCACCGAATAGTGGTAACGAAACCCGTCATTTGCCTCAAAAAAGGTCAACCGGCCTATATTGAGTATACGGTGCCACTTGACCATTAGCACTGCAGGGAGGAGCCTGCTGTGGTAATGGTCACGCCGTTTCCTTGCAGCGCAAGAGATGGTGAATTGATGATGATGGTTTGACTTGAACTTGTTGTGGATTTAAACAAATGTGAACGTGATAAATGACGACGCTTTATTCAATGTGGTAATACGATTTAAATGTGCAAGTTTTAGTTTAAGTTTTGACGATTGTAAAACAATTGTAGAATATTACTAAGCATGCTGTACGTAATTGATCTTATAAAATTGCCATAATGCTTATTGCACATCAGTGGCATTGTCACCTTTAGAATGACGAGCAGCAAACTTAATTATTTGCATAGATAATTCCCATAATTTCTTATACAATATGAAAATGCTCATAATTTTTGTATAAAATCCCAATTTTAGGAAAGGATTATGACGTTCTGGATAAAAAAAATATGGAGTTTACATAATTGCTTTAGGGCTACGTACAGGATTAAATTTCTCACAGTAAAATGCATTAATATTTGAATCAACAATAGGGTTCCACAGCTGATTTCTTTGCACTGCCATGCCTCATGTCGAGGCAGTTCTACATTTAATAGCATTGCAAACTGCTTAATAAAACTTAAAGTGTCATTAACAAGGGACTGCAATAATAAATGAACTTTAGCTCAAATATATATTTGAGTAATTAATTGCACAAGGAAACTTTGAAATGAATGCGTTACGTATATATTTTATATTGAAGTCAGCTTTAAAACACATCAAATCCCAACCATCTGATCTCACCCGGTAATAATCTCGGGCTTGAAAGATGCTTATACATGGCTGAGCAGCTTAGGCTCCTAATTAAAGTCGTGTGTGCAGAACTTGTCGGGCTCGCCTACAGAATTTATATATGAAATGGATAAACTCGAGAGCATTAAACCTTTCCTCAATCCGACATTGGACTGAAAAATGTTCAGGATAACTCTGTTAGTCAGGGAACCACAGTAAGTACTCAACCATGACAAACGATAAAAGAAACACATTTAAATCACGTTAATGTGATTTCATTGGTCTTGGAAATATTTTAAAAATTATAAAAAAAAATTGGCCTAAATTTAGGATATTTCAGAGTAGTATATTTCACTATCCGTGCTTAGAAACATTCACTTTAACTCTGAAACTATGGGATGAAAAAAATTGAAAAAAAATGCTCGAGCTGTCATTTAATTTCTTTTACGTGTAGACATTTTTCACTTAATGCTCTGTTTTTTGTGTTGTTTTTTTTTTAACGAATTAAGCACTACCTTATCTTAAGAACAATTGCGTACATCAATTCTGCTTCCCATTAATGCTGTGCGGTGTTCCTGATCGCGACAAATCATTTGCTAATGCTCTTTGATGACATTTCGAATTTAATTCTTTAATTAGTCATTTAGGCTACTTTAAATTGCAAAGCATTAAGACACAAAGCTGATGTTCACATATCTGCGTGAAGGTTAAGCAGGGTCCTTTACAGCAATTCTGAATGATGGATAGGATATATAACGAAATCATCTTGAGCATAGGGCGGCGCGGTGGCCCAGTGGTTAGCGCTGACGCCTCACAGCAAGAAGGTCCCGGGTTCGAATCTCTCGGCTCGGGTGCCTTTCTGTGTGGAGTTTGCATGCTCTCCCCGTGTCCGCGTGGGTTTTCGCCGGGCACTCCGGTTTCCTCCCACAGTCCAAAAAGCATGCTGCTACATAGGTTGATTGGCTCGCAGGCTAAATTTCCCCGCAGTGCCCGGCGATGGACTGGCGTCCCATCGTCGGTATATCTCTGCCTTGCGCCCTGTGTCTGCCGCGATAGGCTCCGGCTCACCGTGACCCTGTACAGGACTAAGCGGTTTCAAACAATGAGATGAGATGAGATCTCGAGCATTTATAGTGATGGGTTAAAATCGGCTGAAAATATCTGGCCGTGTCGTTGACAGCTTTTCTGTGTTATGCGTATCACAAGCACGATTTGTTTTGCAGGGATTACTTTGTTATATTTCATCTTGTGCTTGGGGGGCTCCTATAATGGGGATATTCTTCATGTGCTTAATCTGTTCACCGCAGAAGGAAAAAAAACATTTTCGCATCGCAGGTAAGTGCTCAGAAGATGTCGTTTTCTGGCCCATATTTACTGTGCTTGGAATTGTTAACTTTTCAAAGTTCCCATCTCATCTCATCGCTTATGCTTTTGTCTGCATATTGGATGCTTAGTCCAATCGACTGTGATGCATTCTTATTTTCAAAATTCAGCAATTGCGTTGAATGAAGTCTGCGTTTGCACGAGGCTCGCAGGAGATGTCACAATGTGTCACGGACTCAGGCCTGAGCTGACGCGCACTTGCGTGAATAGGCGCAATGCGTACAAAGGGAGTTGTAAGCACGTTTAGAACCATCTTGAGACTCAATTCCCCTCCAAGCTTAGCCTCGTCCTGGGACACCATCCGCCTCCGAGCCTGAAGCTACGCCATTGCGGTGGGGTGGTTAAAATGATACCGAAGTGCGTTCAACCGTGTCTCTCGCCTCGTTGAATCTCTCATGCGGCCATACCCCCTCCGTCACGACCTCCGTGAACCTCCAGGGTCTTGAGCTGTTCCGCATCCGACCGCTGACACTACCCGCTTGTTGTTGCTACCTGCGCCCACCTCACCTGGCATGTGACAAACTGGGGGCGGGGGCTCGTCCGGGATCCCAATAAGGCCTGAGTGGAACAAAGAGAGGGGGGCCATTTTGAGGTTGCGAGGAGAGTGGGATCGTCCCAAGTGGCCTCGATCGGTGGTCGCTCGTTCAGATGGACGAGCTCCTGTTAGAGATGAGCAGGTCCCTGGGATGTGAGGGGGCCACCCTGCAGAGTGTTTTGGTTTTGTTGCTGAGCAGCAAGCCCGCAGCAAAGAGGAGCAAGGTGGCACATAGAGTGGAGAAAGCGGTGGCGAGAGAACTTGAGAGAGGAGAGAGACTTTGACTTTAAAGTCCGATGTTATAGCCCCTCCGAAGCAAATAATCAAACTACAAAATATACAATCAAGACAATACAATATGTATAATTATTTGCACCCCTTGACTCACATCCCCCTTAAATATCGTTTGTAATTTCTAACACAAACGCATTAATTAAAATTCGAAGGTATTCATACCCTCAGAGATAAGATGATTTGCACCAATGGAAAGCCACCATATAAACAAGACTATGGAACTATTTACAGCCTGTTTGAGCGACATTTATTAAATTACAATTCAAGATTCATAGCGCGCCATATTCATCAATTCCTAGAGGGAGAGAATGGGGAGTGAGGAAAAGTGGTAGCCAGAGAGAGTGTGCGAGTGAGGGTGAGAGGGAGAGGGGGAGAGATGTGTGATTTATCAAGCACACGCATTAAAACTATGTTGAGATGGAGGCACGGTGAGACCCGTGGAAATCAAGGCAAGTTTAAATGTGGACTGGAAGGTTCGATGAGTGCTGCGACCCCAGCGCTGTAAGAATATGGGCACTTCCCCGGCGGTCATGTCGAAGGCATGCTGTAGGTGCAGCCGTGCCTTGATGAGGCCCTTGGGCATCGTCAGTGTGGGGCTTTAACCTGCGTCACTCTGCAGCGGCTCCTTGCGGGTCTTGTAGACGAGCGAACGTTGCCTGAGCGAGGACGAAGTTCGCGATGCTGCTGCGGTCGCCAGCGGCTCGAGATGCACAGCGCACGCGGCGGCGCTGTTGTGAAACAGCCTTGTCCACCTTCCTGAAGGTGTTGCGCAGGAAGGGAAAAGAAGTGGTCACAGGCGCCATCATCTGAGGAACTGGTGAGCGAGGTTCTCTCTATCTCTCTATTTTCGCAGTCCCCGCAGGCGTCCGATGTCCCAGGGTGGACTCAGCTGACCCACGCAGTCCTCCAGCCTCCACCACAGGTCTCCGGATCATTTCGTGCTGGGGGAGCCTTGACATCTGTTTCTATTGACAACCTCCACCAGAGCACAGAAGTGGAGTCCAGTAAGCTTTCGTGGTCCCTGTAGTGCAGTGGTTCCACCGAGTGTGTTACAGTGCCCACTTGCAGGCACCATTTAGTGCCACCCCTTGGCAGTGCTCTGCCTAGGAGCTTAGGACCTTGCGTCCTGCAGCTTGGGGGTAGTCGTGCAGGGCAGGAGTCACCTGCTTGTCCCCCAGCAGCCATCTCCCCCGAGACTCAGACCCAGTGCCTTTATGGCACCGAGCCCCTCATGGGGCAGCTTCTCCGCGGCAAGCGTAGAGCTCAGACCGGCGGCGGTAGAGATGTCCGCCACTCTCCTCCATCTCCACTGCCGCGCGTCCACCAGGTCCCTCACCACTGCCACTCCTGCAGTGGTGAAGCGCAGTGGTGAAGCGCAGCGTGAGAGTGCGCTCCCGTTCTATGCCTTTTGAAAAGTCTGTTGCAGAAGCGGGATTCTTGTAGGAAATGTGTGTGGTTCTACTGTGCACGCGACCACGTCCACTCGAAACCACGCCACGCGTCAAGCAGGCTCTCATCATAGCTCGGCAGCATCGTGTAATCTACCAGCTCGTGGTTTGTCAGGAATAGTTCACGCCTGTACTCCCAATCGCCCTTCCTCGTCGTGCATCAGGCCGAGAGCCAGGGCCTTCCAGGGCAGTTCTTCTACCTCATACAACAACCGTCTGGCGGCCACGATCCTGAGGGACATCACTCTTCCTGTGACGGTGAGAAAGATCGTGTGAGAGCGTGGACAGAATGGCGGAGAGAGACTGAGAAATGGAGACGAGGGCTACTTGTTCCTCCCAGATATCTGTGGTGCAAGCGGTAAAGACAAGGGTGGCCATCAAATGGGAGAGAAAACTCGTAAAACTTTGATGGAATATTGAGGAGGTCATCCAGGTGATCACCGTAGAAGATCTGAAAAAAAGCTCAAAAGGCCGACCCGACCTTGAGGTATTTGGACTGTAGCTGGAGGGCCCAGGTACCAGGGGATGAGATCGTAGGGGCACTCTAATGATAGCACAGAAAGGAGTGCGATATAGAGTGTACCGCACGCGACATGAGGCCGGTGAGACAGCTCGTCATCTAACAAAACGCGAGAGAGCAAATAATGAGCCTGGGGCATGACTCCGTTCGTAGGAGGGCACCCAGGTACGCACAAAACTCTTCACAGGATTGCCTCACTTCTTGTAGCTGGGCATAAATGGAGGCGCTCAGTGGTATTGAGCGCTTGTGACGTGTGTCAGAGAACTAGCACGAAGGGGATGGTAGCAGCAATCCAGGTAGGCAAGATGCTGTTTATGGATACCCCCTTCCACAGGGTAGCAGTGGATATTGTATTGCCACCGTGTCGTCCCAATGTATATTGACGAAAATCAATTATGCTATGCATTATCCGCAGGCAATATCGCTCAAAAGTATTAATGGTGGAGTTCCCGATAGCAATTGTGATGGACCACGTGACCCAATTTACTTCTGATGAAACAGATAAATCGACTCGTCCGTAGAGCAGCTGCTCACGGCCCTGTATAACCCCAAGTGTAACAGGCTTGTGGAGCGATTAAATGGAAAGTTAAAGGCAATGCTCCAACAAATGTGCCGGGACCAGTCCAGAGACTGGGATCACTATCTGGCACCCTTGTTGTTTGCGTATCGTGACATCTCTCAGGAGAGCATGGTGTTCTTCCCATTTGAGTTGCTATATGGGCAAACCGTATGAGGGCCCATGATAATATTAAAGGAGCTGATGACTCAGGACAGCACGGATGGCGAGATCGAGACGATGTTCCAGTGCGCATTTGACTTCCAGAACCGATTCGAGGAATCCTAGAAGAGGCATACACCCGATATATATAAAAAAAAAGTTGTACGACCATAAAACCAAAGATAGGTGCACGGATGTCGGGGACAGTGCTAATTCTGGAACTCACCGAGGGGGAGAATAAGCTGCTCTTACAGTGGAAGGGACCGTTCATGATCACCGAAAATAGAGGAGATACAGACAACGTAGTAGAACTGAAGGAGAAGCATAAGATTGCCAATCTATTGAGTATATATATGTTGAGGATACCACGTCCAGTCCGTCTCGGTGCTGTCCACATTCACGTTGTAGAACACAAGCAAGCGACGTGGAAAGAGGGTCACCCCCACCAAGTGGAAACGTAACTCGCACTCCCCCCTGCTACCCCTAATGGAGAGACGTGCAGACTGTAACAGTTCACCAGAGGTAACCGACGCCCGTAATGTCGATCTAGCTCAGGCGTTAAATGAGTTCTCCGATGTCTTGATGGGCTGAGCGGGGCATTCGGCCTTGATTGAACTTCACATTCACTGGACGGACGACACGCTGGTCTGCAAACACGCCCCTATCCACCGCTTCTCGCAGTGAGACACGAGGTCGAGATGGAGCTTGGAGGCATGCTCGGTGTGGGAGTGATTAAAGAATCAAACTCCAATTACGCCAGCCTGATCGTGTTGGTGAAACAAAAAATGGACGGAATGAACCGGTTCCGCGTGGACAATGTGAGATTAAATGAAATCACTAAATTGGATACGGAGCTGATCCCAAACCCAGAAGCAATGTCTGGCCTCCCAAGTACCAGTAGGTACTTTTCAAGCATCGACCTTTGTAAGTACCGGCAGATCTGG